>QAOA01005869.1:107078-209921 GCA_003255065.1 Cercis canadensis
CCTACATTAAGAGTCTGGAGATGGATTATAAAGAATTATCACTCTAGCCTTGCTTTCAAGACAGAATTATATGATTAAAACTGTGTTCGTGATACATGCATCAGTCTATGACAATTTCAAAAGTTATTTCATGGTTTATATGTGATCATTGAAGTGTTTTTCTTTGGTAGCGTAACTAGTCACATTATTGATGTGGGCATGAAGGATAGTTAGTTTATGATAGAACTGTTTAATTATTTATTATTTCTATCGTTATATGGAACATGTTTATTGTCAAATTAATTATTGAAATATCTTCCCTTTCCCTTTTTAGGTGAATGGGTTGCATGCTCTGTTGGTGCTAATTTTACAGCCCATATCATCACTGTTAATTCAGGGGAGGTAAGTTTGAGACACATGAATGGAGTTGGTTAATTACAATAGTTAATTTAATCACATTATGACATAGATTTAAAAGAAAATCAATGCATGCCATTATCATTAACATTATTAAGAGATTGTCAAAACAATCACTATAGGTCTCCTTATGGCTCTTGAAGTTGTTTAACTTACTATAAAGGTCTGTGGAAGTATATAATGCCACAAATCATAATCTTGTTTAGGTGTTTGTTCTGGTAGTCAAGCATCCAATGTATGCACTGTGCAGGAATTTAGTGACCGGTGAGAAGTGGATTGCTATTTGAGTGCAAGTGGTTACCTTGGAGATAACACTCGCCCTTTCTTTGTAGCCTTACCAAAAGACAGAGGCAATGTTTCAAATGAAGTTGCACCAGCAACTTTAGCATTGCTTGAGCGGCGTTGCAGTGAAGTTACTTCTGAACTAGCCAGAATGGACTCTAAAATATTGCTCATCTTAGGAAATCTGCAATGCTGTATGCTGCTTCTGTCAGCAACCATGTGGTGGGTAATTATTACTGAGAGAAAACTGATAGCTGCTGAAATTTTTTCTTTCATAACTGACAACATTTAGCAAGAAATTCTACTGTTTTTATTTATGTCCTCTTCCAGTTGATAATATATACCTTTTTTCACTTACCTTCAATACCTTGGTGTAAACCGTTAGCATTTAAACTAAGTTTCTGAGGAATCATGCTACACTGTTTTTGCAATTTTTCAAAGGTTCTGTAACGTTACCTGTCTCAATCAGGTTACTGGTCTTTTCTGTATTAGTTGTGTTAACACTAGAGTTGTTGAATCTGAACTACATATCTGAACTAGGCTCTGATTTCATTCTAGTTACCTTTCAAACTGCAAGACTCTGGATTATTTAACAGCTCTCAATGATTTATAGGATTGAATCTTAACATTAGCCATGTCATTACGCATTTTTTTTTAAAAAAAATGCAGATAGAGTTGTTAAAAAAATGCATAGCTGGCATGCATGAGGTAGTGTGCACAAATAGGACAACTGAGGCAATCAAACTAGCACAAGAGCAAAGCCGTAGCCTATGGAGAGTATCTTCAACGGTGAGTGAGGCCACACAGATGGTCGTTGTTCATATCAAGAAAGAGCTTAATGAAATTGACTTTTCGCATGGTTATATTAATTGTAACCTTTTTCTGTCACATGTAGTTGTTTGCGCACTTAGCATCAGATGCGTTTCTCAAGCCCTTGCAAGCAAAGTACCCGCCTCTCCGTGCAGGAGAGTATGTTGAACAAGAACTTGCTGTAATCAAATCTTAAAGGAAAGAAGTGAGAGCTTTGATGGTAGACAATTGTAATAAATAATTATATACATTGTTCTGTCAATACTGCAACTTTTTTTTTTAAAAAAAATGCAGATAGAGTGGCTAACACTAATGGACTGCATCTGGCATGCATGAGGTAGTATGCACAAATAGGACAACTGAGGCAATCAAACTAGCACAAGAACAAAGCCGTAGCCTATGGGATATAACATCATTGGAGCTACTTATGTTCTACTTCCTCTAATCTTTTGAACAAGTAGAAATAAACTTAGTGTAATTATTTGAGATTTAAACTTTTGTATTCAGTACATTATTAACTTATAAGAATTATTTAATGAATTGGATATTTGTGTTATAAAAATTATTTAATAAAAAAGATATTTGTAAATGGTATGTTTTAATTTTTAACAAATATTATTTAAGAATTTATTATAAAAAAAAAAACCTTAAGAAAATTCCAATGGAAATTCCATTCCGTTGGAATTTTAAAAATGAAAAATTAATTTTTAATTCTTTTTTTAACTTTTTTTCTTAAAATATATTAAAAATTTCAACAGTAAAATTCAATTGAAATTTATGTTGGAATTTTTTGTTGAAATTTTTTTTTTCAAAATTGAATTCTAACGGTAAAATTCCGTTGGAATTTTCGTTAGAATTGAAATTCTAACGGTATTTTTCCATTGGAATTTTCGTGAAAATTTTCCCCCCAAAATTGAATTTCAACGGTATCATTCTGTTGGAATTATCATTGGAATTCAGTTTCCGTTGGAATGTTGCTATTCCAACGACATTTATTCCAACAACATGAATTCCATTGGAATTACCGTTGGAATGTAAAATTCCAACGGAAAAATTCCATTGGAATCCAGTTTTTTTCTTGTAGTGAATGCCTTAGTTGCCTCTAAGCATAATCAAGGAGTAGGCAATGAGGATGAAGGCGCAACAATGGGATCCATGCAACTGCTCAGTGCATTGCAAAATGCACCAAAGACCCCTAAGGGCTTGATGTTCATGGATGCAACCATCAACGGGAAGGTTTCCAAAGCTTTGGTTGACACAGGTGCATCACACAACTTTGTCTCACTAGAGGAAGCCAAGAGACTTGGTCTCAAGGTTACCAATGGAGGTGGCTCCCTCAAAGTGGTAAACTCAGTAGCATGACCACTCCAAGGAGTTGGTCGTGGAGTGAAGGTCAGTCTTGGTGCATGGACTGGACAAATAAACTTGTCAGTGGCGCCTATGGATGACTTCTCAGTGGTATTCGACATAGANACGTAGTATCATAAAATTCTTGATATATATAATATGGGGCGCGGCGAGTTGAGTAATGCCCTCCTCATCTTTGACCCCTAACAAAATATCTGTTTAAATTATATGAAACTTAACAAATCTCCACCTTGGAGATGTTTCACTTGCGCGGTACTAAATGCAATGAATGTGCCATAAGATTTGGGGTTGAATTTCATTATCTGATTTCGTTAGAAATAGTATATATAGCACTTTGGACATATTTTTCACACCATTAAATTTAATAAAGACAACCTCTCTTTTTCTTGGTGAGAACAAACAAAGTTAACTTTTATTGCTATATTTTTATGCTTAAAAAAATATTTTTTTTAGTACTTTTGGTTACGATTTTTAATTTAAACATAAAACTTGTAAATTATAAAAATGACTTCAATACTATTCAATCACAAACTGTTGATAAAAAAAAAAAAAAATTTCAGAATAACATGAAATGAAAAGTGCTTAAGAAAAAGATTTAAGTTACCAATTTTCAGCAATTTTCTTGTTCATTTCGTTAAAATTTAATCACTTTGTTTCTAGCTAACGCCATTATCGAGTCTTTTGCCATTATTTTCTTATTCAAATTTATTTGATTGAAAATCTATTTAAAATCGTTGAGTTGAAAATAAAAACACAGAAAATAATTCTTGTAAATCATAGAGTATATGCAATTAGTTGTAGAGTTTAAATTTGATCCACTAAAATTCTATCAAAAAAAAGTTTGATCCACTAAAATTATTTTATTCTATCATCCAAGAGAAGATTGAAAGAGGGACAAGGGTTGATGAAGGGGATATCCACGGTGGCCACGAATGATTGCAACAATCCAAATAATAGTTTATTAAATTAAAATAAATTATTAAAATATAAGAGGTTAAACGAATTAAACATTCTCAAATAATATTACATGTATCAAATAATGAAGGGTGCTAGTGGAGATTTTCAAGTCCATCACCGATCGACCAAATAAAAATCTAAATAAGAAAAGACAATTATAAAATTTAATAAAACTAGATTTCAGCATATAATAATTATGTGACCCCTTCCCTCAAAAATAAATAAATAAATAAAATATGCGACCCTTAGCAATAACTCAAAGGGTATTTGAGTGATTCTCAAAAAATATTTATAAAGATCTTATCATTTTGCACTTTCATGGGTGCTGCCAAAGGTGAAGCTCAAGTTGCTCAAGGGCCACTCTATGAACAATGACAAGACCAACTATGTAGACCGCACCGCGAAACAAGCATTCAGAGAGAGATCAATCGTGTCTGATTGGTAGCTCTACAATCTTATATCTATTAATAATTCATTCAACACCACAATTCAAACAAGGATATTTTAGATAAAAAGAAGACATAGAAAATTGTAAGGTGGTGGAATTTGGTACACGATAAAAGATCTTAAAAATAAGAAAAAAAAATGGAAAAGCACATCTATTTGTATCTCTATATTTTATTTTTCAAATTGCAACGCTTGGTGATGTCTTTGTAAAAGGCAAGCCACTTATACCCGGTCTCCGGAGTATTGAATTCACAAAGAAATTTCACCCTCAGATATAGAGGTTTCCTCTTGATTTTATGTTTCCCTCACCATAGTTGCTCATAGGCCATGGAATCACTTCTCCATTTTCTTCTATTTCTCCCTGTGTTGCTCATATTGTTCTTCCTCCAAAAACACAGAACCACTAAGAAGCCAACGCCTCCATATTGTTCCCATCATTGGAAATCTTCATCAGCTCCATAATTCTACACTTTATCTGCAACTATGGCAGCAATCAAAGACATATGGTCCCCTCTTTTCCCTTCAACTTGGTTCAAGCCCAGCTCTTGTAGCACAAAACAATCATGATGTGGGCTAATGATTGATGCTGCAGACTCCACTGTAACCAATTGTAGCACAAAGCAAACCACCGACATTGACCTAGCCTGACTTCCCTCCATTTTTCTCTCTCTCTAAACTATATTTGTGGCTAAGAGCAAAGCTATGTAATCTATATTCATGCGACATTTGCAAAGATAAAGATAAATAATATGTAAAATAAAAATAAATGCATTATATGACCAACGTAATTCCACGTGTAACTAAAAAATAAACATAATTACAGCCACATGACCAAAGTAGCTGTAGGGACCTGGTTGTTAAGTGGGTCCAGCCATCTATGGCTAATAGCATTTCATTATGTGCAATGTGCTGCTCGTGGTACGAGGAATTAATTTGCTCCTGGTACGGAGGAATTAATTTGCTCGTGGCAATAATTGGTGACTGGCCGCTATCCGCCAATTCTTATTGGTTTACGAGTAAGACTTTTTGTACCGTAGCATGCGCCTTCACAAAGAAATTTCCCTATAACATAGCTGCAAATAGAGTCACATCTCCATCTTCTTCTATTTCCCTCACCATAGTTGCTCATAGGCCATGGAGTCACTTCTCCATTTTCTTCTATTTCTCTCTGTGTTGCTGATATTGTTCTTCCTCCAAAAACACAGAACCGCTAAGAAGCCAACACCTCATCGTCCACCAGGCCCAAGAGGCCTTCCCATCATTGGAAATCTTCATCAGTTCGATAATTCTACACTTTATNTCTTTTTATCTGATTATATTCCTCTAACGGGGTGGATTGATAAAGTCACAGGATTACTTGCTCGTCTCCAAAAAAATTTTAAAGAGCTTGATACATTTTACCAACAAGTCATTAATGAACATCTTGATCCGAATAGGCTGCAATCAAATGAGGAGGATATCATCGATGTCTTACTTCAACTAAAGAAGCAACGTTCATTTTCATTTGATCTCACTAATGATCATATCAAAGCTGTGATCATGGTATAATTTTCCTTTGAATAATTCTACTTGCATATAACTTACCCTCATATATACATGTTGTTAGTGTTACCATCCTAAACCAAATTGCTTATAGTCAAATGGTACTAAAATCATCCTCAATGTTTGTGAGTTTCATGTTTGAACTTAGAATCATAACTAAAGTACCCCAAAAAAAAAGTGTTATCATCCTAACTGCAAAGTATGAAGATGGATTATGGATGCCATATTGAACTTAGGCATCAAATTCTAGTTTATGTTACCACATTATATTTAAAAGGCATTTTTCTAATGTCATTTCTTAACTCATTCTCTTTTAACATTTGCAGAACATACTTGTAGGGGGAACGGATACAAGTGCAGCCACAACAATATGGGCTATGGTTGAACTAATGAAGAACCCTAGAACAATGAATAAAGCTCAAGCAGAAGTAAGAAATTTGTGTGACAAGAAAGGTTTCGTAAAGGAAGATGATATTCATAAGCTTTCTTATCTCAAGGCAGTGATAAAAGAGACATTCAGAATTCACCCAGTAGCACCACTACTGATGCCAAGAGAAACAAACAAAAAATTTACTATAGATGGCTATGAGATTCAAGACAAGACATTAATATTTGTGAATGCATGGGCTATTCAGAGAGACCCTGAAACTTGGAGTGATCCAGAAGAGTTCTACCCCGAGAGGTTCTTGGATAGTACTATAGATTTTAGAGGACAAGATTTAGAGTTAATTCCATTTGGTTCTGGCCGTAGAATTTGCCCAGGTTTACATATGGGAGTTGCAATAGTTGAGCTCATACTTGCTAATCTTCTTTATAAGTTTAATTGGGAAATGCCTACAGGTATGAACAAGGAAGACATAGACACTGAAGTGCTACCAGGACTTACCCAACACAAGAAGAATCCTCTCTGCCTTGTTGCAAAGAACTATTTATGAATCCTCTCCTGTTATATTCTTTTATTATATATATGAATGTTATGTAAAATCAAGTACGATTGCACTTACGCATCTCATGTATGTACAACTGTCTATCTAGCTACATGTGATTATGAAGTGAGTATCTAACAATAAAAAGAATTATTTATGAATCCTCTTTGATTATCTGTTGGAGAATAGTTAGACAGTAAGATCTCTAATGATAGATAATTATTAAAATAATACACCTATGCTGAATTTCAAGTATTTACACAAGTGCCGTCATATGTAATTACAAAGAGGTGGATTATTTTATGCACTTTTGTTCATTAACACTCCTTAAGAACTATCTTAGACATGATCTATTTAGAACTAAGATATATAGTGCTTTTTTTTTTTGTTACAAAAATGGTAGCAAGGAGATGTTATTCTAATATTACTAAACAGAGTGTCAGTGGCATGATTGAAATTTCACAGGGGATAGACTAAAATTAATTACTAAACATTACTAAATGCAGACACTACAAGAAAAATGTCAATTTTTTAACGGAATAAAATACCGTTGATATTTTTTAAAAAATCCAATGGTAATTCTAACAAAATTATATTATCGTTAAAATTTTTCATTAAAATTACTGTTAGAATTATTTTTTCCATTTTCTTTCAATTTTTTTAATTTTTTTTTATTGATACACACGGAAATTTCTACGGCAATTTTTATAATAATACCGTTGAAATTTTTTTTAGGTTATTTCCGCCTCCCCTTTTCTCCCTCTCGCATTTCACCATAACTCATTCCCTCCCCCTCCCATAATTCATTCCCTCCCCCTGCACCCTCATCAAATAAACTTGCCTTGTCTTCTTTTAGTGTTTCTATTTGTTTTCTAATTTCTCCAATCTGAGATATAATCTCATGGCTTGGTTTTATACTTTTATATATGGATAATCTTCCTCATTCCATTATCATCACCACCAGCATCTGAATGGAGATTTTTCTCCATCCTTTCCTGACCACAGCCCCCCAAAATATCGCTTGGCAACTTGCTCCCTCTTCTTCGTCTCCATTTGCCTAATCCATCCGGGTTTACTCGCTTCTACATAACCACAATATGTTAAGTAATGTGGCTATTAATGTGAAATCATCTCAAGAGATCTGCATTCTGCAAATAATAAGGTCAGACCCTGTAATGGGTTTTCTTTTTTCCTTCTAAATTTATCAATAATCTCTCTAATGGGTAAATTGCAGGGTGTGTTTTAATTTTTTGTGTCATTCTTTTATTTGTTATTGTGCATGGTTTATGCGTTTTTCATTTCACAGTGGATTGTTTTGAAAAGTAAAGATTTTTAGCCTATTTTCATTTCAATGGCTCTGCAAAGTTTGTTCTGGATGTATTAATGGATTTTCTTTAAAAAGATTTACTTTCTAGTAATACTTGAAATAGAAACCCAAATATACATGTTCATATTCAATTTTGGATCGAGTGTATTTGTCATCTACTTGTTGAATATCAATCACTCTGTTGAGTTTGAATAATTCATTATTGTTATTCTAGTGCTAACATCAACCAATGTACTAAGAAAGGGTGCAACTTTTCCTGATATTTAATTGGTAACCAGTAAGTGTATCATCAGTAAGATCAGTATGCTTGTCAGTTAATACTGAAATAAGTGGATCATAGTAGGCTTGTCAGTTCTCGTGTTAAATTTTCCTATTTGATGATGATCATCATAAGGGATATGACTAATATCTAAAAACTGAATGCAACAAATTAATTGGAGTGTGCAACATTTCCTGTATAGCTTTAAGAATGTGGTTGAGCATTATTTATTTGTTGGATAATAGTGATAGGAAAAATCTATTTTACCTTTTGAGTGGCTGTGTTAGTTTTGTAGAAATTACTTAAGCAAGAGACAACTTTTCAAATTGCAGGCCAAGCGTATGCCAGGGAACAATTATAACACCAGTCCTGCTACACCCAGATCTAGATTGGAAAGGCTTCTGAGGGAAAGAGAGCTAAGGAAGTCCAACAAGTCTTCTCAATCGACTAAGGAGCTAAGAGATGGTAACAAAAAGGCAGAACAATTGTACAGTGATTCCCATATTAGTGAGAATGAAATTTGGCCTCTCAATGAGGAAGAAGTCTTGGATAGAATTGCAGCTGCAAGGTTTTTCTCAGATGAACGGCCATCTAAACAACGTTTATTGGTGGTAGCCAACAGGTTGCCTGTCTCTGCTGTCAGGCGGGGTGTGGACTCATGGCAACTTGAGATTGTGTAGGGGGGCTAGTCACTGCACTTTTAAGCAAGTTAAAGCTTGTTGTCTTGCATTATTTTTTTCATTTCTGATACATATATCATTCAAATATGGTGCATACAGTTTATTCCTAATTTGAGAGAGGTTTCAACATAATTATTTTCACCATAACTTTTTAAATAAAAAAACTGATTACTTTTGAAACATTTATTAGATTTTGTTATCCTCAGAGTGAAGGTTATATCAAGCTTGGTATTTCTCTTGAAGGTGTAAAGGAGTTCAACACCAGGTGGATTGGGTGGGCTGGTGTCAATGTGACTGATGATGTTGGATAGAGAACACTAAATAAAGCTTTGGCTGAGAAGGTTTTTGTGAGAATAGTGGAAAGGTTGTGAGACTAGCTTCTCACATCTATTATTTATACTAACTGTACAGCAATAACGGGCCTAATCATGGGCCTAATCATAAGCTAATTACAAGCCTAAACATATGTTATAATAACTACAGTATTTACAGCTAATATTCTAACACTCCCCTTCAAGCTGGAGCATACATATTATATGTTCCAAGCTTGTTACAAATGTAATTAACCCGAGAGCCTCTGAGAGACTTAGTGAATATGTCTGCTAGCTGGTCATTTGATCTAACAAAACTAGTAGCAATATCCCTTGAAAGTATTTTCTGTCTAACAAAGTGACAGTCAATCTCTATATGTTTGGTCCTTTCATGGAAGACTGGATTGGAGGCAATGTGGAGAGCTGCTTGGTTATCGCATATTAGTTTCATCTGTTGAATCTTCATGAATTTTAACTCCTGAAGTAACTGTTTCAGCCATATGAGCTCACAGGTTGCTTTAGCCATGGCTCGGTATTCTGCCTCAGCCGTGGATAGAGCAACAACTGATTGTTTCTTGCTCTTCCATGACACTAGATTGCCCCCAACAAATACACAATATCCAGTGGTTGAGCGTCTATCGTATGGACAGCCTGCCCAGTCAGTATCTGAATATCCAACCACCTGAGTATAACCCCTACTTTCATACAATAGGCCTTTACCTGGTGCCTTCTTGATGTATTTTAAAATACGAACTACTACATCCCAATGACCGTCACACGGAGCACTTAGAAATTGACTAAGTACACTCATAGGGAATGCAATATCAGGACATGTCACTGTAAGGTAGTTGAGTTTCCCAACAAGTCTCCGATATCTACTGGGATCTGATAAGGGCTCCCCCTGATCAGGTAGGAGCTTGACATTTGGATCCATTGGAGTCTCCACAGGTTTGCAGTTTGACATACATGTTTCTTTCAATATATCCAAGGCATATTTTCGCTGTGAGATGGTAACACCCTTTCGGGATTGAACAACTTCTATTACCAGAAAATACTTGAGTTTGCCCAAATCTTTTGTCTGAAAGTGCTGGAATAGATGTTGCTTGAGTTTTTGTATGCCTTCTTGATCATTCCCTGTAATCACAATGTCATCCACATAGACAATCAAGTACATGCATCGGTTAGGGGATGAGTGAAAGTAAAAGACTGAATGATCAGCCTCACTCCGAGTCATACCAAACTGTAGGATAACTGAACTAAATCTCCCAAACCAAGCCCGTGGAGATTGTTTAAGTCCATAGAGAGATCGGCAAAGTCGACACACCAATCTAGACTCCCCCTGAGCAACAAATCCAGGAGGTTGCTCCATATAAACTTCCTCTTGCAATTCGCTATGTAGAAAGGCATTTTTAATATCCAATTAATAAAGGAGCCAGTGGTGAATGGCAGCCATAGAGAGAAAGAGGCGAACAGATGTCATCTTGGCAACTGGAGAGAAGGTATCACCATAATCAAGTCCGTAGATCTGGGTGTATCCCTTGGCAACCAAGCGGGCTTTCAAACGATCTATTTGGCCATCAGGGCCAACTTTGACTATATAAACCCAACGACAACCAACAGTGAATTTACCACGTGGTAGAGGCACCAAATCCCAAGTGCTATTAGAGTCTAAAGCAGTCATCTCATCAATCATTGTCTTATGCCAGCCTAGGTCAGAAAGTGCTTCAGCTACATTTTTAGGAATAGAAACAGGAGACAAAGACGACACAAAAGCAAAATATTGTGGAGACAAACAGTGATAGCTCACAAAATTATAAATGGGATAAGGATTGCGAGTAGAACGAATACCTTTGCGGTTAGCAATAGATCGGTCCAAGTCAGAGATCGGAACCTAAGAAGTGACTGGAGCAAGAGATGAATCCAATGGGGCAGGAGCAGGGAGGTCATTGATGGGAGGGTTGTCAACAGGCTCAAGGACGGGTGGCACGATGGGTGGGTGCTCAACATGCCCAGTGACAGGTGGCACAATGGTAAGGTCTTCAACAGGGTCAGGTCGAGGCCGACGATGGTAGGTGAGGAGAGGAGGTGTCAAGCGGCGCGTGTGTTTCACGCGCAGAGAGTGAAGTGACACGTGTGGGCCCGTGTGGCGGCGGCTGACGGCGGGTCTCCGGGGAATGGCCGGTCGGAGGGTACTGAGGTTGACTGCGGAGTCAGAATTGGGATTATCGAATCCTAGGGTGACTGGATAGAGACACAGCCACTAAACCCTAGTTTTAGAACACTGCTGGTGTATAAACACAGCAGGGAGAGGAAAAACGCCGCTGGAAAAATTCACAGCGGGAATGGGGAGGTTTTTCTCACTAAAATAGCTCTGATACCATGTGAGAATAGTGGAAAGGTTGTGAGGCTAGCTTCTCACATCTATTATTTATACTAACTGTACAGCAATAACGGGCCTAATCATGGGCCTAATCATAAGCTAATTACAAGCCTAAACATATGCTATAATAACTACAGTATTTACAGCTAATATTCTAACAGTTTTTAATCTTGTTTCCCTGTTTATAATGATGTCTAAGCTTTTCTGCTCATTGCACTATCTGAGATATGCACAGACCATCAATATTTTGTGCTTCCTAATTATACACTGCTAAGTGCAGAAATGCATCCCAGTATTTCTTGATGAGCAGATAGTTCATCAGTACTACAATGGCATTTTCATTTTCATTGTTATTACAAAAGCTATCTTAATTTAAAGTTTGTTACGCATTGAGGATTCATTAAGAACTATAATTTTGTTGAACCATGCTTTCTCATTCTTTCTTATTCTTTATCTAGTAGGCCAGGTATATCGTTTGGGTTTAAATGATGAAACTTCACATCAAAGCATTTCCTTACAAAGATTCAACACCTCAATATCTGCTTAGTACCTCTACTTTGTTTGTAAAAGTTTATTGAGAATTTATGAATATGGAAACATCTGGTGGGTAGGGTTCACATTTCCATTTATCAGGAACATAATATAAAATTGGTATTTATGTGCAACATTTTAAGACTTTGTGCCTTAGTTGACTGAAACATCTTGCTTGCAATTGTGTTATCACTAAATGATTTAAAAGCCAAAATTGGTGATCTTTTTTTAGTTGATTCTATTTCTACTGTCTTAACTTATTACATTAATTGTTAACCAGTAAAACTAATAAGCAAGCTTTTGTGTGTCTTTTTTATTTGACATAAGCCCCCCCTCTTTTCTTAACGGCTAATGTCATTACATCTGATCTAATGCAATTGGAGCATCCTCATCCAGTAAAGACCAAATTTGCACATATATTGGTAAGACCGAAAGCCGTGAAACTTTATTGTTATTCAATCTCTCTTATGTTTTGTTTGTTTGTATTACTATTGTAAATTGAATGCTCTGATGTCATTTGTGAGGAATTTTTTTTTTTTTATTTTTCAATGTAGACATATTGTCAAGGGGTAAGTTTATTGCTGCATGTGTTAAAGTCAGGGGAGTGGTGCATACTATCCATCTCTGTTTTTAAACAAGGCTGATTGTAAGAATTTTTAGCAGAAATGTGTACATTTTTGAAACAGGAAACATTTATTTTGCATAAGTTCCATCCTTAGCAGCGAGATACAGGTGAATTTTCATTCTGCGACTTAGGTATTGTCTTTATTTGTATGTCTTAACAATAAACTGTAACCCTTTTGTAATATTTGTGTATGTTTTTTGTATCATCAAATCTCATTGCTTCAATTGTTAGGTTGAAGTAAAGCATGGTTGTCGTAACGTACTCGGAGGTCGCTATAACGTGGATGGCTTAAATAAGAGAAATTGAGTTTTCGAAATGAAAACTCTAGAGTCGCCACCAATTGTATTAAAAATCTGGGGAACAATTGGAAAACCTTTTAATTTCTAAAAAATATGTCTGTGAACCAGAGAGGGTTCAGGAGTCTAATTGTGTATAGGAAATATGTTAGACACCCTATAACACCCGTCTAAATGACGGTTACCAAAATTAATTGTACAAATTAAATCATTGCCTAATTGTATTTATTTTATCCCTAAAAGAAAAATAAGTGATTATTTAAAACAGGACTTGATTCATCACCCTCGAATGCCTACGTACCCTAATTAGGGATCAAAGTTCGCGTAGTTCGCAATGATTCAAAAGAATTTTTTTTTTTATTGTTATTATTATTTTTGAAAAAAAAATTGAAAATAAAAAGAGATTTAAGTTAAAATTATTCTATGTATAAATCTAATTGCGTCTTAATCCTTCCACTTTGTTCCCACATTTCTCAATTCTTAAAGCGGCGCTTATCCTTACCTCGGGCAGATAAGAGAGCTACCCCTATGGGGGTAAGTCGATCATATCCCTCCCTTGACAAGTAAGAGGCCTATGGATGCTAGTCGCACAGAATTAACTAAATAAATATAAAATGCATGATATGTAAGCCCATTTTGTGGGCCTGGTTTAGTTTAGAATAGCAACAAGCTCAACAAATCAGAGAACATAAACTAGTCCATTTCATGGGCTAGGTCCAATCCATACAAAAAATAGCTTAGTACATCAAGA
Organism: Cercis canadensis; assembly: GCA_003255065.1. Lineage (NCBI taxonomy): Eukaryota > Viridiplantae > Streptophyta > Magnoliopsida > Fabales > Fabaceae > Cercis > Cercis canadensis. The sequence goes on from QAOA01005869.1 coordinate 120,967, forward strand.
ATAGAAGACTAAATAGAACCTCAGCCAATCAACAAAAAAATGAAAAATTATGAAGATTTCTCAAATTGAAGATATACATCTTATGGTTTTAAAAAAAGACAAGAAATTCCAAATCGGGGCTCTATAGCTCCAGAAAGATTTAAAAGACTATATATTGTCGTAAAAAATCAACTAGCTTAACAATACAGAAAACAACAAAACTTTAAATGTAAACTGAGAATAAAGTAGATGGAAAAAAAAAAATCTAAAAATTATATATATTTAAGCCACACATCTTATGATTCTAATGAGACTAACATCACTTAATTTGAAGCTGTATAACTCTAGAAAGAAATAAAAGATTGCACACTGTCAGAGNGATGAACACATGGACTATATGCGGCAACCTAAGAAGACTGATTGGGTAGACTATTTACATGAGCTACCTCAGCCTTTACCAGACGCCCTTTATCAACATTCTGGTAAGCAAAGGTATCTAAGCACATGATCCTTGTGCGCCTTTGTCGTCATTGTTATTATTACCATGCTATTCTTACCTAGCCTTTTTTTCTTTGGATTAGGCTTTAACTTTTCTGTTGACAATCAAATACTTTTGGTTGTTTCTGTTTTTTGGATGTAGATGGTCCTATAAATTTATACAACAACCAGAATATTTGCTTTCACCTTGGCATGACTGTCAATGGAGCCAAAGATCAATGCTTAAATGCTGAAGGTTTTGCTAGTTTTCTTGGCCTACTCAAATCCATCCCTTTACATGATACTGGTTCAAATAATGAGTCTTTTGATTATTCAACCCCTGATTTGAGGTATAATTCTCAGAGTTGATTTTCCTGCGTGCTGGACCTTTAACATCTTGAAGCAAATATAATCTCCTTTTGAAATTCCCTTAGTTCTTGATGCTTTTATGGAAGGTTGGTACAATCATGACTGGTAGTATGAATCATTGTATGAGAGGAAAATTGAGAAAAAAAATATGTTTGCCATGTCATTTGTGATATTAATACTTATATATTGTTTTCTTTAGACCTGACATTTAAGCCAATTTTCACTTTTCATCAGTATTTGTGTCTCTGTTGGATGACAAATTTAATTGATTTCTTTCTTGTGCTCAGATTGTGACTAATGGGAAGTACAAGAGCAGTGTACATAGGGCAGCCCTGTACAGCAAGGCAAAAAGGATATCACTAACAACAGGAAATGGACATTCTCTAGACAAAGTTATAAGGCCAGCACCAGAGCTTGTGAATGAAAGCCACCCACCAGGCTACAGAGCTGTAAGATACAAGGAATTCTTTGAAATGCACGACCGAAAGGGATACAAGAAGAGTGCATTGGATTTTATACGCATTCAAAATTAAGCGACTCTCCCTCAACCATGGTAGATGGCTATAATATATATGAGTGAATGCTTCAAGTAGCTAGAAATTAATATAGCTTGTCTAATATATCAGTTTGGAGTTCTTAGATTCTTGGGTTTTTCCCCACTTTAGTATTAAGCACTTGCTAGTTGTAGAGTTCCTATTAGTATCACATGGTTACTTGTCATTATGTTTTTGTGACTAATGGATTTGGTTCATTATATTTCTAAATATATATGTCATTTACACTTTCACCTATGGGTGTGACTGGAGAAAGGTTGAATGTAAGAAGTGAAAATCGTTATGTTCCTTCTTGGTACAAGAATAAGTAGGATGAGCTTATGATAAAGTCGTGGTCATTTGCAATTCATCATTTGTAAAAAATAAAATTCATTATTAACATGGAATTACCGTGGGAATAGTTTTTATAAAATTCCTCAAAATTTTAAAAAAAATTAATAAAAATATAATTCCAACGGTAAAATACCATTGGAATTTTTCAAAAATAATTCCAACAATTTTTTTCAGTTAGAAATATTGTAGGAATAATTTTTTCAAATTTCTCAAAATTTAAAAAAAATTAATAAAAAATATATTTTCAATAGTAATTCCAACGGTAATATATCGTTGGAATAATTTTCAAAAATTTCAACGGTATTTGACCATTGGAATTTTTGAAAATTATTTCAATGGTAAAATATACCGTTGAAATTTGCGGTGAGAATTTTTTCCCAAAATTGAATTCTAACAGAAAGATTCCGTTAGAATTAGATTTTCGTTGAAATTTTGCAATTCTAACAGTTTTTTTTTTCTAATGACCCGAATTCCGTTAAAATTTTCGTTGCAGTTCAAAATTTCAACGAAATTTTTTCGTTGGAATCCAACAATTTTGTTGTAGTGAGGAAGCAACTTAAAAAGTGGATAATGCCTGTCATTCCTTCTTTAAGTCTCTTTTATAACTTAGCTGTTCTTGACTCACCTTATGGACAAGCTATTCTCTCATTCATCTTTTCCCAACAAACCCTAACTTTCAAAATTCCGATCCCAACATTGACCTCGTATCATCAGATGGGCTTCTCTGCTAATCAGGTTAGCCGTGCAATTCTTCAATTTTCGCTTTTAATTGACTTGATTCGGTCTTCTTATTGTTTGATTACGAATTTATGTTTGACACCAGCTTCTAATTCTGTACCTTCTGTTTTCTGCAGCATCAGTGCTATTTGTGTATTTTGTTTGTTTATCTACCAAACAATATATTTTTTGCTCTGAATTGTATCACGGAAGCACAATATTCGCAGATGCATGGTTATTATATATTTTTTGCTTAATGTTCATTATGTTTAAAGTATGATTAATTAGTTTTTTTGGACAATATATATATATATATGATATTCCCTTATTATTTGTTATCACCAATCTGATGAATGTCATATTTTTAACTTGATTACTACAAATTTCTTGGGATCAAACTGATTTCATTCTTCATATTCCCTCATAAAAATTGTTATCCTATCCGTTTCTTTCCTTCTTTTTTTTTTTCAGGGTGCTTGATCCAATCGAAACCAAACTATTAATTCTGTGTCAGGTCACATTCCTATCTGGGTTGAGTTGTGAAAAAGAAATTAGCAAAAAAAGGAAAAAAAAAAAAGAAAAAGGTATTCCTTATCTAGGGTTTGTAACTTTGTAGAAAGCTAGGGTTTGTAGTTTTAAAGACGTGACTCACTCACTAATTTGAAGGCGTTGTACGGGAAAGGAAAGCATAAGGGACAAAATCCACAGTAAGTTTATAGAATAGAAGACAAGTTAATGTCACCACTCATTCACTCACTCTTCAACTTCAACGCTCTCACTACTCCACCAAAGCCAAAGCTGAGCTACTCAGTGTACTGTACTGTACTGACCCATTGACCCCACTCTTGTACCACATGCATTACTTTTAGTGCAGGGTACGGCAAATTAATTAACCATTATTACAAATTTAAAAAAAAAATTGAAAGAAAATACCCTTTTTTTTGTTCATTTAACAACCTGTCATTCCTTTTGGGTTTATTTTCCATCTTGAATTATTTTTAAAATGATCGTATGTGGAATTTAGAATTGTGCACTCCAACCTGTCATTCCTTCTTCTTCTTTTATTTTCTTTTGATGTGATCATTACCTTCTAAGGCATATTCTTAGTAAACATTATTAAAAACAAGAAGAAAAAATAAGATAAAGCCCATAAAATAGACAAGTTTGTTTCTCATTTTTTTTGTAATTCTTCTATCTGCTAATCATATCTATATGGAAATTGTCATGTGAAACATTAATATATATATATATATTTGCCACATTTTCAAAAAATAATTAATTAGGGAGAATGTGAAATACTTGATCAGAAAATGAAATATACATGGTAATTTGTATATATGCATGCACGAGAGCATTATAAGAATGGATCTTAGATTTGCATCTTTCAAAATGAGGGGAAGAAGTTGATTTAGGGAGAATGTGAGAAAGCTTAAACAATAGCTTGCAAAGGCCAAACATATCGTCACCCTTAGCATAGCAAAAACTCTTCAATGAACTTGACACGTGATCAAAACAAAACGTGAGCTTGTGAGAAGATGGTGACAATAAAAAAAAAAAAAAGAAAAATCAACATCATACTCAAGAACACGAAGGACCAGAACTGGTATTCCCACAAAATTAAACTAGAAAAATAAAACTTTTTCGGTAGCAAAAATTAACAATTGCCTAAAAGCATATATATAATTTTAAATCTCTTTTTTAATAAGTTAAGTAGGTGAATATGTAAGATATTATGATTTTTGTATTAAAAAATATATCGAATCTTTTAGCACCATTTTTTATTCAAATTTATTTGATTAAATCTATTTAAATAATCATTGAGTTTAAAATAAAAACACATAAATTAATTCTTATAAATCACAAAGTATATGCAATTAGTTGTAGAGTTTAAATTTGATCCACTATAATTCTATCAAAAAAATTTGATCCACTAAAATTGTTTTATTCTATCATCCAATAACATATTGCCACATTATTAAATAACTACATATATCGGTGAATTCAAGAGAAGATTGAAAGAGGGACAAGGGTTGATGAAGGGGATATCCACGGTGGCCACCAATGATTGCAACAATCCAAATAATAGTTTATTAAATTAAAATAAATTATTAAAATATAAGAGGTTAAACGCATGCATTAAACATTCTCAAATAATAGGTCATATGTCAAATAATGAAGGGTGCTAGTGGAGTTCCATCACCGATCGACCAAATAAAATCCAAATAATAAAAGACAATTATAAGATTCAGTAGATCCTAGATGTCAGCATATAATAATTATGTGACCCCATCCCTAAAAGAAAAATAAAAATAAAAAAGGTGACCCTAGAAATAGCTCAATGTGTGTTGAGACTTGAGAGCTTCTCAAAAAATATTAATAAAGATCTTATCATTTTGGACTTTCATGGGTGCTGCAAAGTGATGAGCTGAATGTCACGACCCTAGTACCTCAACTAGCAATCATGCACCACTTAGCATAGTCCATCGCACTAAGCCTGCCTTTTAACTCAAAATAGATGCTTCAAAGAGACTAGGAAGAGACTTAGAGATTTTGAGGATTCAAGAACAAAATAATAACACAAAAGAGTTTGTGAAGAACATTTTATATTGCTCTATAAGAATTTCCCCAAGATGGATACAAATGAAGGCCAAGAGGTCTATTTGTAGTTGTGGCATCAAGCCTAAGGTTATGTCACAAGTTTCTAGATCTTACTATGTCTAGAATGTACAAAGTTCTATTTTTATCTACAACATACCTCAAGGTTTCTAAAACCTTCTAGTCAACTTTAGAGTCCTCTAGGATTGTTTAGTTCATTCATCCAAGTTCTAAGATACTCCAAAATCTTCTAAAAGCTTTCACATCCTTCTAGCACCTTCCAGGATATTTTAGAATCTTTCAGCACCTTCTAGAGTCTTCCAGTACCTTCTAGAATATTTCAACACCTTCTAGCACATGCTAGTGTGCTCTAGAAAATTCTAGAGTCTTCTAGGCTTGAGTTGAGTCCATCCAACTCTAGTTTTCTCTAGACATCACTAAGCCACTCTAAAACTTTTATGTGTAAAAAAGTCTAAATCCTTTAAGCAAACACTATTTCTTTGAAATTTGCACGACAATTTGAGCGGGACGTGACATGAAGCTGCTCAACTACTACTAATAAAGTAATACAGCGAAACAAGCATTTAGAGGGAGATAATCATGTTTAATTTTGTTTTAATATTTCGGGAAAACACGTTTAAACGAAAAATAGCGTGTTCTACTTTATGAGCAATGACAAGGCCAACGACACAGACCGCACACCAAAACAAGCAGAGGGAGATCAATTATGATTGATTTTGTTTTAATATTTCGGAGAAATTTTTTAAAGAATACAAATTTTTCGTTTAACGTAACACTTGTACGCTAAATAAGAAATAGTATGTTTTATTGAAATATGTTTTTTTTTAGCACATTCAATCTCAAATATTAAAATTAATCTATTTGAATAAATAATTTAAAAAGTGTTATTTTTATATAAATAATTTATAAATTTATATTATTTACGTCAATTTATAACTTTACAATCTACATCTTTTAATAATTTATTCAACCACAATTAAAATAAAAATATTTTAAGGATTTTTTACATATTATTTTAAGTTGATTATGATAACACGTATATCTAGAATATGACACACTTCGTTCGAGGTAGAATACAATCAACATTTATTAATAATTTATTCAACCACAATTAAAATAAAAATACTTTAAAGATTCTTTAGATATGATTTGAGATAACATTTATCTCTAGAATAAAATAATTCAAATTTAAATCTATTGGTCTAATATAATATAAAAGAAAATATATATATAAAAAAAAAAAAAAAAGTTAAATGTGATACACATCGTTCGAGGTAGGATAGCGTTCGAGGTAGGATAGCTGCTCCGATTGGATAGTGTTAAGTGGTGCAGTGATGAGGTGGGCAACATGCATAAAATGCGCGTTGAGGAGGCGTGGTTAAATTGGAGAGCGGAAGAACCGGTTGAAAGAGAGAATGATGGAAACGTTACAAAATTACAAGAGGTGCATGGTAAAATTTTAAGAAATATTAATTAAGAGATTATGTGGTCGTATGTAATGTTTTAATAGGAGAATAATATCATAAATATCTATGAAACTTTATCTAAGTTTATGATTAAACTTGAATTTGAGATAAAATTTTAAGTAAAACTAACAAAATTTAGATTATATTATACAATATAATTTATAAAATATCATGCTAAAAAATTATAATGTTGAGTAATGCTTCTTATTTATTATTTACACTTACATACTTGATAACTTTTGAATTTAACATATAACTCATATAAATTTTAACAAAACTCCTAAGAATCTTACATTTTACAATGTACATTGGTTAAATGATGCGTAAAATACATAAGAATATTGTAAATTTATACTTTTAAATTTTAAAAGTTATTGATGACATGTTTTAATGGTGATTAATTAACACTTGAATAAACCATGTAAAAATGAAAGAGATTTTCGAAATCAAAGTTAATATGTCTTGTTTTATATTTCATATTGTCATTTGGTCAAATAATGTATAAAATACACAAGAATTTTGAGTCCTTGACATTGTTTCAATAGTGGTTAATCAACACTTAAATAAACCATGTAAAAACGAAAGAAATTCTCAAATTCAAAATTAATATGTCTTGTTTTATATTTCACATTGTGCATTGGTCAAATTATGCATAAAATACACAAGAATCTTGTAATTTTATAATTTTAATTTACGAATGATCTACTTGTTTTACTAGTAATTATTCAATGCAGGAATAAGTCATGTAAAATTGGAACAGATTCTCAACTTGGGATTTTTTTTTTTTTTTTTTTTTTTTTTTTTTNTTTTTTTTGCTTTATAAAATATTTCTTCAATTTTTTATACCTAAGCTCTACACCTAGGTGCACAAAATTTCTTATTGTCCATTATGTGTAATCATTTGACTTAATATTTGGAATCACATTATTTTATTTATATGGTTGTATCATAGAATAATTCATAATATAATTTTAGTCATCATAAATAAAATTTAAATTACAGTAACTTGTATGAGTTTAAATAATGTGTAATAATAAAAACAAATGCATTATGTGACCAACGTAATTTCACGTGTAACTAAAAATAAAAAATTACAGTCACGTGACAAAAGTTGCTGTAGGGACTTGGTTGCAATATCTCTGTTAAGTGGGTCCAGTCACCTATGGCTACCAGTACTAGCATTCCACGTTGCACAATGTGCTGACCTTGGCATGGAGGGACTCTTATTGGTTTACGAATAAGAAACAGATAAGACAAAATAGCACATTATTACCCACCCAAAAAAGCAGACTTTGAGTACCGTAGCACGCGACTTCACAAAGAAATTTCACCATAAATAATTGCAAATAGAGTCACATCTCCATCTTCTTCTATTTCCCTCACCATAGTTGCTCATAGGTCATGGAGTCATTTCTCCATTTTCTTCTATTTCTCCCTGTGTTGCTCATATTGTTCTTCCTCCAAAAACACAGAACCGCTAAGAAGCCAACACCCCATCGTCCACCAGGCCCAAGAGGCCTTCCCATCATTGGAAATCTTTTTCAGCTCGATAATTCTGCACTTTATCTGCAACTATGGCAGCTATCAAAGACATATGGTCCCCTATTTTCCCTTCAACTCGGTTCAAGGCCAGTTCTTGTTGTTTCCTCAGCTAAAATGGCCAAACAAGTCCTCAAAAATCATGACCTTGAGGTTTCTAGCAGACCCTTTTTGCTTCCCCAACAGAAATTGTCTTACAATGGCTTAGACATAGCATTTTCACCATACAGTGATTATTGGAGAGAAATCAGAAAAATTTGTGCTATCCATATCTTTAGCTTGAAGCGCGTCTCCAGCTTTTCCTCTGTAAGACAGTTTGAGGTCTTGCAAATGATCAACAAGATTTCAGAGCATGCAGCTTCTTCCAAAGTTACAAACTTGACTGACAACCTAATATCTCTCACAAGCACTATAATTTGTAGGATTGCTTTCGGGAAGGGGTACGAGGAGGAAGGAACCGAAAAGAGTAGGTTCCATGAGCTGATCAATGAATCACAAGCCTTGATGGCTACCTTCTTTATATCTGATTATATACCTCTAATGGGGTGGGTTGATAAAGTTACAGGATTACTTGCTCGTCTGAAAAGAAATTTTAAAGAGCTTGATATATTTNTGACTGACAACCTAATATCTCTCACAAGCACTATAATTTGTAGGATTGCTTTCGGGAAAGGGTACGAGGAGGAAGGAACCGAAAAGAGTAGGTTCCATGAGCTGATCAATGAATCACAAGCCTTGATGGCTACCTTCTTTATATCTGATTATATACCTCTAATGGGGTGGGTTGATAAAGTTACAGGATTACTTGCTCGTCTGAAAAGAAATTTTAAAGAGCTTGATATATTTTACCAACAAGTCATTAATGAACACCTTGATCCAAATAGGCAGAAATCAAATGAAGAGGATATCATCAATGTCTTACTTCAGCTAAAGAAGCAGCGTTCATTTTCATTTGATCTCTCTTACGATCATATCAAAGCTGTGGTCATGGTATAGTTTTTCTTTGAATTATTCTTCTTGCATATAACTTTCCCTCATATATATACATGTTGTTAGTGTTACCATCCTAACAAAAGGCTTGTAGTCTAGTGGTACTAAAATTGTTTTCAAGATTTGTGGATTTTGTGTTCAAACCTAGAATTATAACAAAAAATACCAACAAAAAAAAAAGTGTTACCATCCTAATTGCAAAGTATGAAGATGGATCATGGATGCCATATTGAACTTAGGCATGAGATTCTAGTTTTTGTTATCACATTATATTAAAAAGCCATTTTCCCTAATGTCATTTTTTAACTTATTCTCTTTTAACATTTGTAGAACATACTTCTAGCGGGAACAGATACAATTTCAGCCACTTCAGTATGGGCTATGGTTGAACTAATGAAGAACCCTAGAGTAATGAATAAAGCTCAAGTAGAAGTAAGAAATTTGTGTGGCAAGAAAGGCTTCATAGAAGAAGATGATGTTCACAAGCTTTCTTATCTTAAAGCAGTGATAAAGGAGACATTCAGAGTTCACCCAGCATTGCCACTACTGGCACCAAGAGAAACAACCAAAACATTTACTATAGATGGCTATGAGATTCAAGACAAGACATTAGTGTTTGTGAATGCATGGGCTCTTCAAAGAGACCCTGAAACTTGGAGTGATCCAGAAGAGTTCTACCCTGAGAGATTTTTGGATAGTACTATAGATTTTAGAGGACAAGATTTTGAGTTAATTCCATTTGGTTCTGGCCGTAGAATTTGCCCAGGTTTACATATGGGAGTTGCAACAGTTGAGCTCATACTTGTCAATCTTCTTTATAAGTTTAATTGGGAAATGCCTACAGGGATGAACAAGGAAGACCTAGACACTGAAATGCTATTAGGAATTACCCAACACAAGAAGAATTCTCTCTGCCTTGTTGCAAAGAACTATTTATGAATCCTCTCTTGTTATCTTCTTTTTTAATATATATGAATATTACATAAAATAAAACATGATTGCACTTACGCATCTCATGTATGTACAACTGTCTATCTAGCTATATGTGACTATGAAGTGAGTATCTATCAATAAAAAGAATTATTTATGAATCCTCTTTGATTATCTGTTGGAGAATAGTTAGACAGTAAGATCTCTAATGATAGATAATTATTAAAATAATACACCTATGCTGAATTTCAATTATTTTCACAAGTGCCGTCATATGTAATCAAAAAATATTTTACAAAGAGGTGGATTATTTTATGCACTTTTGTTCATTAACACTCCTTAAGAACTATCTTAGACATGATCTCAGTGGCATGACTGAGATCCCACAAGGGGCTGACAAAGGCCTAGCCAAAGAATTACCCCCAAAACCCAATTAGGCTCGAAAGGAGACTAATAAATTAGTCCTTGGGCATCAAGAAATCTCATTGAGGAGGCTAAAAAATCATCAACTTGATTTGCTTCACACAACACATGAGTAAGAGACACTTGCCAATTTCTACCCAACATATTCCGAATATCCTTTAAAAAGCAACTATACTTATGATAATTGCAATCTGCATTCTTAACCAAACTTATTGCTTCAGAGAATCCGATTCACACTTAAGGTTTCGCACACCGCAGTCCTAACACCAACTAAGACCATTTTTAATGTCATGGCTATAAAAACATACCAAATAAGTAATGAAAATACCATTATTGTTGTTTATTCTTTAATATGAAGATATCATTGTTGTGAATCTCAAGTCAACAACAAAGATGTAAATATTAAAGAAATGAAAAGAATTAGACGATTTTTCCTCATAATTACTCAATTTTTGTAAACAATGGTTCCCTTTAGTCAATGGAGCTTTTTTACTTTGTGTTTCCATGGTACAGATTTAACAATCTAACCATTTACTCTATATTGTTGTGGTGGGCTTTAGACTTAGTCAAATAATGAAACTTTATACGTTTGCTTTATAAAATAACATGCATGATTATAGGTACAACTTTTCCTACCTCTTGTGTGTGGTAACTACTAAATGGCAAACAGATTTGAGGCGAAAGAGCAGGCGTTGATCTGCACATGAATGATTGTAGGGACTTTATGCTTTATAAAATAACTTTATACTTTTGCTTGTAGGGACTTTTTTTTTTTTTTAANTTTTTTTTTTTTTTAAACCAAATTTTAAAATTGTTTCTACACATCATCAGTCTAATTGACACTTACTTTTTGTTAACTAGGATTTTAACATGTCACCTAAGTAGTTAATGGTGACACGTTATCAATTTTATCACTTGTTAACAAATTTTATTAACGGAAAACTATTTTGTTATGGATGTCTATTCTTTCAATGACTAATTTGTTATTATTGCTTTTTCTAGGATGATTTTGTTAAAAGTTAAATTTTTTAGATATGCAAATGTAGGTTTACTCTTTTTATTCATTTCTTTTATTTACTTTTTTTTAATTATCTTTATATTTGCTACGGACCTGCACTATATTCCCGTATCCTTTTCTTATCTGCTGACTACCCTTTTTTATTTTTGAATTAGATTGGGTTTTTGTCTAAAGCCCGATTTGGTATTGGGCTGATCTGTTTGTTCTATTTTTTTATTGTTCACTTGTTAGAAGTCTGGGCCCATTAGTGGTGCTGATCTTTTTTTTTTTCTTTCACTTGCTACTAATTTATTTGGGCCAGAAACCTTAAATCGTAGGCTGACCAATTTCATTCTTTTGTTTTTGCTTTGTCTTGCTGATCCAGGCCCATGAGATGGGCTGTTGGGTCCAACTTGCTTCTTGCTTTTTTTCTTCTTCTTAGTTTGTTGTTCTAGTTACTCATTGGTTTGGGCCTATAGAATAAGCTAATCGGTCTACTATGTTTCATTTTTTTTGTTTTAGTTTGCTAACCGGACTGGGCTGTTACTTGTTCTTTTATTGATTTCCTTGTTATTTTGTTTGGGTCACTTGCCACTTGCAAACGGGCTCACTAATTGAATGCCCATCATGGTTGTGGAATGACCCAGTAAAGCCCAATTTATTTTTGCTATCCCAAATGTTTCTGCAGCTCCATTTCCTGCGCATGCTTTATTATTTGGGTGCCGCTTGTCTGACTTTTGTGTTCACTGACGAGTTTGTGTATTTTATTTTAATGTTATGTATTTATTAATTGTAAAACTCATTTTTGTTCTTGAAAAATATATTTATTAATAAATTTGTTCTCTAAAAATTTTGGGTAGTAAATTGATTTTTGAATTATATTTTTCGTTTAACAAATTAGTCTTTCGATTGAGTCGTTAGTCAAATTTAACAAACACTGTCACGTGGCACGTTAAGTGTTGATGTCGCTAATGGATGAAATGGCAACCTGACGGGCATCCTGTTGGCTGCTTGTGTGGCATAGGTAAAACTACGTCGTTTTACTCAGTGATGAGAAATTGATCTTCCTCCCATACGGCGCCATATCTCTTCAATCTCCATGACAGCTGAACTGAAGCCCAATGTGAGAAGGAGAAGTGTGCGATTCTGAAGGAGGAACCGAGGAACCCTAAGCCCCTGGATTACCCTTTCCCAGATTCGAACCCTAACCCAATTCGTAGTGGAGTCGCTGTGGTCACGCTGCAGGTAAGGTAAGTATAATAATTTGTTGGTGTTGCATGTTTTGGGTTTCGTTTGATGGTCAGAATTTTTGGGTTTGTATTCAATCTTCATGGTTTTGTGGGTAAGGTTGTTTAAATTGATAAATTGGCTTATGGGTTTAAACTTCCTTGTAGTTCAGTTGCCTGAACTGTGGGCAGAGATGAATCAAATGAGAAAATGAGGGCTTAAACATAGGTAGGCAAGATCAGTGAAAGAAATTTAGTGTGAGAGTAATTTTTTCTTGACACCGTTGCTAAGGCCATTTCAAATTGAAAATAGTTTTGGCACGTCCTGGGTACTAAGGGGCATAGCCTTTAATAAGTTCTATTTTTGTATGTTCTACTGTTTCTGTTGGTGCAGAGTACCATTTGTTTATTTTTTCTTGCTTCTGTTGCCATTCTTTAATAAGTTACCCGATTTGTTCATGGAGAAGATGGTTTAAGTGAGGCTCTTAAGGCGATTGAAGCATTGAGGCCAGGGTCTGAGACAAAGTTGGACTGGAAAACTATTGAGGGAATTGCTGAGGGTGTGCCATATTGTTCTTTAGCTTATGATGAGGTATTGAATCTTTTGTTGGTTGATCTCTCAGTTTCTGCTGGTTTGTTTGAGAGCAAATCTGCTGGTTTGTTTGAGAGTAAATAGTGAAAACAAGAGAATTGAGGCTGAAGATATTGTGGATGGGAAAGTTCTCCTTTTGTCTGCTGGGAAAAAGAATAAAGTGCTGGTGCGGATAGCATGAATGGCTTTATTACATAGCTGATTATTCTTTGAAGACTTATTGTTTGCCTTGTAAATTTTGGTACGCTTAGGAAACCATTACTTTTTGTGCTATCCGAACCTTTAAAGTTACCCTTGAAACCAATATTTCTGTTGAGAATTGACCATAAAGTTTTGCACTTGGTAGTTCTTCCAGCTTCCATGAAACTGTTTATGAGTTATACTTGCATACTAATCACATCTAGTATTCTCTTGCCGTGCCTAACGTATTCCTATAGCGAGGCCCATCAAGTAGATTTATTATGGAGTGCACTTGGCAATTTGAAGAAAAATAGATGCTAAAAATAAATATTGAACTTTTTCAACTGGTTTATATTCAATGCTGCCATTTCATGTTCTCATTGCCGAGATGCTCTAGGGTGGAGTTTCTGATGTATTCATGGATTAATGCACTTTTTTATTAGAGCTCTGTGATTGTATTTGTATTGTCAGTTTGGGCCACCTGGAAAAGAAAGCAAGGGAATTGTAGTGTTTGTGTATATCTGAGTCAAAATGGTTTCCATCGGGAATCATAATTTTATACGGGTCAAAAAAATTTTGTTGGAATGTAAATTAGTGTACACTTGCTTGGTACAATAGAAGGTAAAAAAATGAGATGCTTATTGTTCTCATTAGACGTCTCTCTCTGCATTTTCCACCTTCCCTACCAAGCACATCCTAAATGTCATTTATTACATGAGTTACAAAAACAGTAATCAATGTAAAGACGGAGATACATTATGCCAGGAATTTGAGAATTGTGGATGCTTTTATTGGTGGGGTTTCTGGTTTTCATAATTTCTGAAACAGATGTGTTTTTTAGTTACTTTGTGATTCAATTTTTGTCTTTGAGTTTTGAATATACAGTCTTTGCTCCCTTTTTATGTCATTCTGGATAAGAAATTATGATAACCCTGTGAATTGGCATAACTGACTAATGTTAGTTGATAATCATTTTTATATGTTGGTTCTGAAAAAAGCTATGGTAACTTATATCTGTTGTGAACTACTAAAGGAAATGATAATATGAAAGTTTATGTGGTTATGAAGTGTTGTCAAGTGTAAAAGAGGTGTTAAAAAAAAAGTGAAAACGTATTACTACTCAAATAGTTCAACATAGTCCTGTGATTTCTGTAAAGTAATATGCAATATTGCAAATTGCAACTCAGGAACCAAGTCAGTTACAACTTGACAACAACAAATAATGAAAAATCATAGGTGAGCAGCAATAGCAATTACACCTTATAAAGAGCAACCACGTTATTTTCAAAATAAAGAGCATTTACATCTGTCAGATGATTTAGGAACCAAGTCATCAGTTACAAATTACAATAATTTTCAGTTCAACAAAAGGTTCGTCCACAGAATCAATTAGATCGAACTTTTAACATAGACCAACCACAGATGACATTAAAACTAGGACCCATCCTACATTATCAGGGAAAAGTCCTGAACCTAAGAAATCACTGATCTCGAAAACAAGGAATTACTGGTGAGAGTCTTAAACTTTTGTCGATGTTGAAGCAAAAGTAACTGGTTTTCTTGGAAGGTCCCTGACAATCAAGCTGAGCACTTCAAGCCTTGCTTAGTGTCCAACCACATCAAAATCAATTAGATGCTCTTGCTATTTCTCCAAGATCTGCACACCATTATCAAATTTCAGAGCATTTAGACACATCACAAAATGTTATAAAATATTTTTACAATTCCAATCAAGTCCTTTTAACAATGTGGGAAGTATCATAGCAAGACATTCAAAGGATTTTGCCAAATATATAGAACCAGGGCACAATAAGGAAAGGGCAAATCAGCAGCTGTCATGGTAATCCGGACTAATAGAAACCAACAAAAATCTAGCCCATGCCAATATTTCCAGGCTAAAAATTAGTGCCATATTCAGAACAAGAGGAAATCAAAATCAAGCAAAAAGAAATTTCTCTAAAAATTCAATAAGAAACAATTTTAAGTATGCAGAAATGCAGTGTAGTCAATACAAGAAACTCCAGGATCAAAGGGGGACAACAGATTATGAGTATCATAATCTACTTTCCTTAATCAAACAAGGGAGAAGAAAATAAAACATGACAGAGATCAGAAAGAGTAGGTCGTACTCCTTTAGAAAATAGGATGCTCATTAGTAGACGGCTCATGTAATATAACAAATCAGGAAATAATGCGTATGACATTATTTACTTTCTTATTAGAGCATTCCATAGTTTGGAACACAGTCCAAGGGAATTGATACTGTCAAAGTTGATGGATTGAGAGGTTGCAATAAATCATGTTTACAACTCTGCAAAACCAGAACAAATGCAAAAGCAAATCTAAAAGTTTCATAAAAAAGTTCCCCCACCTAATCAGATTATGTGCATAAAATCTACCTCTAACAAATTGACATCAAGGAAACCCAACCAGAATTCCAGATGAATGTCAGAATGAAATTTCAAATCAATGATCACTGTGGTTTGTTACGAGGATGGCATGTAGTATTAAATGTTATAGCTTGCTTCAACATTCAATTGAATAACCATTAGGCGAACATACATACTCAGGACAGATACATTTAGACAATTATTAGCATAATATCATGTTCTAATTATTGGCACAGTTTTCTCATATACCTCTATCCTTATTTGATTGCCACTTCTAGACACAAATGGAGAAAAAATAACTTGGTACACAAAAAGGAGGTTTAGTAAGTAATCAGGCAATATTGATTTTGCAAAACTGTACACCAATAACAAAAAAAAATTCCCAGAGTTGGCACCACTAGTTTTCAAAGCTAAACCATCATGACAAAGTATATCAAATGTGAAGGATACAAATAGAGGGTCAAAATAGAAAGACCTTCATAGTATCTAACAAAAATACTATGTATCTCAAATTTTTAAATTTCTCTTATTTTTTTAAAAGGTTTCCATAAAATTAAAAATCAAGCACAGAATATTTAATGTAGTTTGAGATGTCTATGTGCATGGATAAATGAAAATCAAGCAGTGTTTTTCAGGGACCACAACAGGTTTGGCATTTTATACTTTCTACAGACAGGCATGATTATTCCTCGTGTGAAACTTTTTGTAATTGTTCTAACCAAGTAGATTAATTTATAGTGACAGTGGCTCTTTTCATCATTATTATTATAACAATATCCCAAATAAAGGTAATACAACAACCATTGTCGCACCAAGTTGAAAAATGTCCAGACCTTTCTCAATTCATGGACCACAAAATGAAACCTTGGACCACAATATAATATGCACTACTTTCCCAACGAATTAGAACCCCTGGACCACAATATAAAGTTCGGCATAACCACCCTATTACAAAAATTTACTACACATGCTTCAAGCGGATGACAGTGAAAGGAAACCTCACCTTATCGAGGACAAAGGACCCGTTATCTGCAGACTTCTAAAGGCTAAGTTCCAACTTGTTTATCTCCTTCGACTTTGCTCCTACTGATTAAGAGGGTCATAATGAATGATTATCACAGGGTGGACGGGTTGTTCTTCCACTGTCAGTAAAGGGACGACACTTTGAATTGGGTTAGGGTTCGAACTTGGGAAAGGGAAAGGGAAATTCGAATAGAGACTAAGGAGAACTACAAATCGATGCTTTTTAGGGTTCGAATCTGGGAAAGGGAAAAGGTAATCCACAAATTGGGGCTTAGGGTTCCTCAGTTCCTCCTTCAAAATCGCACACTTCTCTTTCTCATGACGGGCTTCAGTTCAGCTGTCATAAAGATTGAAGAGATACGACGCCATATGGGAGGAAGATCAATTTCTCAGTACTGAGTAAAACGACGTGGTTTTACCTATGCCACACAACTAGCTAGCTAGATGCCCCGTCAACGTGCCATTTCATCAATTAATTGCCACATTAACACTTAACGTGCCACGTGGTAGTGTTCGTTAAATCTGACTCACGAACCCAATCAGAGGACTAATTTGTCAGACGGAAACATAATTCAATGACCAATTTGTCACCGAAAATTTTTAAAGGACAAATTTGTTAGTGGATGCATTTTTCAGGGACCAAAAATGGGTTTTACTTTTTTAACTTTCTTAATGTTTGATTAAAATATTCAAAGACAGAATAAGTTAGGAAATATTCATGAAGACAATTTTTCTTATATTTTCGAGATAAGGGGTAATTTCTTTGTTTGGTTAGAGACTCCGAGGTGCTAGCGAGATTTATGAAACACCTAATATTATTGTGTTTTTCACAATTACTTTGTTATTCAAACTTTTATTTTACTTTTTATGAAAATTAAACTTTGCCTATGACGAAAAGGATTGGGGGAGGATTGTGATGACAATCAATATTTATGCCCAATACTCTTAAGCCCTTACTATTTAGATTTTACTAGAGGCGTCTAATAATAAAAAATTAAAATTATTAATTTTCTTATATATAAACGCCACACTCAAGAGGGAATAAGGGTGAGTGATAAGTCTCGAAGAACGCTACAATAATCACCATTCTTGATAAGTTCCAAAAGTTCTCAAAAGAACTTAGAAGGTAAATCCTCTCATTCACTCAATATTCAAAGTTAATAGATGTTCGCCACAAAGGGGGCTATCTCCCTTTATTAGAAAACACACTTCAGCAAACCTAACACCTAACCTAGGAAAACCCTAATTTATTAAAAAGGCCTAAGGCCTAATAACTAAAACCTCATTAACTAAAGTGTTGAATACATTATTTGAACCTAAAACAGTTAAAAACCCAAAATAGAATTAGGCCCAACTAATAAATAACATTAAATTGACCAAAAATACCAAATGACATTTTTCAACCCAAAATAAAGCTCTAAGTGAGAGCTTGGTCCAACTTCCCACACTAAAGCTCCATGTTGGGAGCCGTTGCATGCTCTCTTGGCCCAAATCTTCACAAGCCCAAACTTCCTCAATTAGCTCACCCAAGGCGACTTGCATTTTCTTAGCTCTAGCCCTTGTAACTGGACCTCTGAATATAAGCAATGGATCCACTGGTTCCTCATCAATACCCCATATTTATACACTAAATAGTGCTTCTATTCCATAATTTTGTGCATGAAATAATCATTTTCATATTTAAAGCGTTAAAGAAAGCATTGAAGAAATTAATAATATATTTTGTTATTTTTTCTTTTGTTAGGAATAAGAGTAAGAAATTAAGCACTAATTAAATAAACTTTCACAAGGAAAAAAAGAAGAAAAATGAACTCGATTATTCCATGTACTACAAGATGGATCTAGAAAAGAAGAATTCATAGGGTCATGCAATAATGAATTATTTAACTAAGATCTAGGATTTATAATTTAAAGAACTGGATTTTAGCAAAACATCTAATTATGTTTAGATATGTAAGTAAGAATTGATTCTTGAAGAATCAATTATGTTTAGATTTAGATATAAAGATTAAGGTAAAGGACATGGTTGTATTTTTTATTGTTAAGAAAAATTACTCAAATTTTTTTATAAATTAAAAAATAAATTTTACAATATTTATATACAATTATAAATTTACATATTATATATCATATTATTATAGTCACCTATAAAAAGATTATTTCTTTTCTAAAATTAAAAATTTCTTTTAAACTAATTTAATAGTTAAAAAATGAAAATATGAGAAGAAGAAGTTGATTTAGCGAGAAGGTTAGAAAACTTAAGCGGTAGCTTGCAACAGCCAAACACACCATCCCCTGTGTTTGGGCATTGAAGAAACTTTCTAGTGAACTTGACAAGTGATCAAAACAAAAGGTGAGTTTTGGAGAAGATGGTGATGATTGAAAAAGAAAAATCAACATCAAACCCAAGAACACAAGGGACCAAAATGGTATGCTCACAAAATTAAACTAGAAAAATAAAAATTTTCAAGTAGCAAAAAAAAAAAAATTTGCCTAAAAGCATATATATAATTTTAAATCTTATTTAATGAGTTAAGTAGGTGAATATGTAAGATATTATTATCTTTTTTGTATTAAAAAAGATATCGAGTCTTTTGCCATTATTTTCTTATTCAAATTTATTTGATTGAAAATCTATTTAAAATCGTTGAGTTGAAAATAAAAACACAGAAAATAATTCTTGTAAATCATAGAGTATATGCAATTAGTTGTAGAGTTTAAATTTGATCCACTAAAATTCTATCAAAAAAAAAGTTTGATCCACTAAAATTATTTTATTCTATCATCCAAGAGAAGATTGAAAGAGGGACAAGGGTTGATGAAGGGGATATCCACGGTGGCCACGAATGATTGCAACAATCCAAATAATAGTTTATTAAATTAAAATAAATTATTAAAATATAAGAGGTTAAACGAATTAAACATTCTCAAATAATATTACATGTATCAAATAATGAAGGGTGCTAGTGGAGATTTTCAAGTCCATCACCGATCGACCAAATAAAAATCTAAATAAGAAAAGACAATTATAAAATTTAATAAAACTAGATTTCAGCATATAATAATTATGTGACCCCTTCCCTCAAAAATAAATAAATAAATAAAATATGCGACCCTTAGCAATAACTCAAAGGGTATTTGAGTGATTCTCAAAAAATATTTATAAAGATCTTATCATTTTGCACTTTCATGGGTGCTGCCAAAGGTGAAGCTCAAGTTGCTCAAGGGCCACTCTATGAACAATGACAAGACCAACTATGTAGACCGCACCGCGAAACAAGCATTCAGAGAGAGATCAATCGTGTCTGATTGGTAGCTCTATAATCTTATATCTATTAATAATTCATTCAACACCACAATTCAAACAAGGATATTTTAGATAAAAAGAAGACATAGAAAATTGTAAGGTGGTGGAATTTGGTACACGATAAAAGATCTTAAAAATAAGAAAAAAAAAATGGAAAAGCACATCTATTTGTATCTCTATATTTTATTTTTCAAATTGCAACGCTTGGTGATGTCTTTGTAAAAGGCAAGCCACTTATACTCTATATTGTTGTGGTGGGCTTTAGACTTAGTCAAATAATGGAACTTTATACTTTTGCTTTATAAAATAACATGCATGATTATAGGTACAACTTTTCCTACCTCTTGTGTTTTGTTAACTAGGATTTTAATGTGCCACATAAGTAGTTAATGGTAACACGTTATCAATTCCATCACTTGTTAACAAACTTTATTAACGGAAAACTATTTTGTCATAAATGTCTATTTTTTCAATGACTAATTTGTTATTATTGTTTTTTCAATGATGATTTTGTTAAAAGCTAAATATTTGAGAAACACAAATGTAAGTTTACTCTTTTTTATTTATTTCTTTTATTTGCTTTTTTTAATTCTCTTTATATTTGCTATGGACCTGCACTATATTCTTGTATCCTTTATGAAATTCCTAATATTATTGTGTTTTTCACAATTACTTTGTTATTCAAAATTTTATTTTAAAACTATTATTTTACTTTTGATGAAAATTAAATTTTGCCTATGACAAAAAGGATTGAGAGAGGATTGTGATGATAATCAATATTTATGCCTAATAGTCTTAAGCCCTTACTATTTAGATTTTACCAGAGGTTTCTATTAATAAAAAATTTAAATTATTAATTTTTCTTATATATATTTTACTAAAATGAAAATGAACAATTCTACCATATTAACATTATGAACTTGTTATAGCTTGTATCTTTTTATAAAAATAATGATATTTTATCACTCATTCTTGTTATAGTCATTTGTCATTTTTGACCATATATAAGATAAAGTGAGACATTTAAAACTTTCCTTCGAAAAGTAAATTTAAGGACTAATTTTATTTAATAATTTTAAATAATATAAAATTAAATTAACAATCATTTAAAATAAGTGTCATAGAATATTAATACTTTTCTTACGCGGAATCAACTCGATCACATGGGTAGCGACTCCATCCCTTTTATTCAAATAATTTTTTAATTTTTTAATTTTTCACATTTTTCACATTGCTGGGTTATAGCAACAAAACAATCATGATGTGGGCTATTGATTGATGCTGCAGACTCCACTGTAACCAATTGTAGCACTAAGCCAACCACCGACATTGACCTAGCCTGACTTCCCTCCATTTTTCTCTCTCTCTAAACTATATTTGTGGCTAAGAGCAAAGCTATGTAATCTATATTCATGCGACATTTGCAAAGATAAAGATAAATAATATGTAATAATAAAAATAAATGCATTATATGACCAACGTAATTCCACGTGTAACTAAAAAATAAATATAATTACAGCCACATAACCAAAGTAGCTGTAGGGACCTGGTTGTTAAGTGGGTCCAGCCATCTATGGCTAATAGCATTTCATTATGTGCAATGTGCTGCTCGTGGTACGAGGAATTAATTTGCTCCTGGTACGGAGGAATTAATTTGCTCGTGGCAATAATTGGTGACTGGCCGCTATCCGCCAATTCTTATTGGTTTACGAGTAAGACTTTTTGTACCGTAGCATGCGCCTTCACAAAGAAATTTCCCTATAACATAGCTGCAAATAGAGTCACATCTCCATCTTCTTCTATTTCCCTCACCATAGTTGCTCATAGGCCATGGAGTCACTTCTCCATTTTCTTCTATTTCTCTCTGTGTTGCTGATATTGTTCTTCCTCCAAAAACACAGAACCGCTAAGAAGCCAACACCTCATCGTCCACCAGGCCCAAGAGGCCTTCCCATCATTGGAAATCTTCATCAGTTCGATAATTCTACACTTTATCTGCAACTATGGCAACTATCAAAGACATATGGTCCCCTCTTTTCCCTTCAACTCGGTTCAAGGCCAGCTCTTGTTGTTTCCTCAGCTAAAATGGCCAAACAAGTCTTCAAAAATCATGACCTTGAGGTTTCTAGTAAACCCCTTTTGCTTCCCCAACAAAAATTAGCTTACGATGGCTTAGGCATAGCATTTTCACCATACAGTGATTATTGGAGAGAAATCAGAAAACTTTGTGCTATCCATATCTTTAGCTTGAAGCGTGTCTCAAGCTTTTCCTCTGTAAGAAACTTTGAGGTCTTACAAATGATCAAAAAGATTTCTGCACATGCAGCTTCTTCGAAAGTTACAAACTTGAATGAAATCCTGATGTCTCTCACAAGCACTATAATTTGTAGGATTGCTTTTGGGAAAATGTATGAGGAGGAAGGAACCGAAAAGAGTAGGTTCCATGAGCTGCTCTATGAAACACAAGCCTTGATGGCTACCTTCTTTGTATCTGATTATATTCCTCTAATGGGGTGGATTGATAAGGTCACTGGATTACATGCTCGTCTCGAAAGAAATTTTAAAGAGTTTGATACATTTTACCAACAAGTCATTAATGAACACCTTCATCCGAATGGGCAAAAATTAGTTGAAGAGGACATTATCGATGTCTTACTTCAACTGAAGAAGCAGCGTTCATTTTCATTTGATCTCACTTACGATCATATCAAAGCAGTGCTCATGGTATGATTTTTCTTTGAATAACTTTACTTGGATATAACTTTCCCTCATATATACATATTTTTAGTGTTATCATCATAAATCAAATAGTTTGTAGTCGAGTGATATTGAAGTCGTTCTTAAGGTTTGTAAGTTTTATGTTCGAACTTATAATCATAACCAAAAATACTAAAAAAAAAAAGTGTTACCATCCTAATTGCAAAGTATGAAGATGGATCATAGATGCCATATTGAACTTAGGCATGAGATTCTGGTTTCTGTTACTACATTATATTAAAAAGCCATTTTCCCTACTATCATTTTTTAACTCATTTTCTTTTAACATTTGTAGAACATACTTGTAGCAGGAACGGATACAACTGCAGCCACTTTAGTATGGGCTATGGTTGAACTAATGAAGAACCCTAGAGTACTGAATAAAGCTCAAGCAGAAGTAAGAAATTTGTGTGGCAAGAAAGGCTTCGTAGAGGAAGATGATATTCATAAGCTTTCTTATCTTAAGGCAGTGATAAAGGAGACATTTAGAATTCACCCAGCAGCGCCACTACTGGGACCGAGAGAAACAAACAAAAAATTTACTATAGATGGCTATGAGATTCAAGACAAGACATTAGTATTCGTGAATGCATGGGTTATTCATAGAGATCCTGAAATTTGGAGTGATCCAGAAGAGTTCTACCCCGAGAGGTTCTTGGACAGTACTATAGATTTTAGAGGACAAGATTTTGAGTTAATTCCATTTGGTTCTGGTCGTAGAATTTGCCCAGGATTACCTATGGGAGTTGTAACAATTGAGCTCATACTTGCCAATCTTCTTTATAAGTTTAATTGGGAAATGCCTCCAGGTATGAACAAGGAAGACATAGACACTGAAGTGCTAACAGGACTTACCCAACACAAGAAGAATCCTCTCTGCCTTGTTGCAAAGAACTATTTATGAATCCTCTCATGTTATCTTCTTTTATATATATATATATATATATATATATATGAATATTATGTAAAAATAATGCATGATTGCACTTATGCATTTGATATATGATTGCTTTGTCTTGCTGCTCCAGGCCCACGAGATGGGCTGTTGGGTCCAACTTGCTTCTTGCTTTTTTTCTTTTTCTTTGTTTGTTGTTCTAGTTACTCATTGGTTTGGGCCTATAGAATAAGCTAATCTGTCTACTATGTTTCATTTACTTTGTTTTTGCTAACCGGACTGGGCTGCTTACTTGTTCTTTTATTGATTTCCTTGTTATTTTGTTTGGGTCACTTGCCACTTGGAAACTGGCTCAATAATTAAATGCCCATTTTGATTGTGGAACAACCCAGGAAAGCCCAATCTATTTTTGCTATCCCAAGTGTTTCTGCCACCTCCATTTCCTGTGCATGCTTTATTATTTGGGTGCCGCTTGTCTGATTTTTGTGTTCACGACGAGTTTGTGTATTTTATTTTAATATTTATTAATTGCAACTTGTTTCCTTCATTTTTAACTTTTTTAATGTTTGATTAAAATATTCAAGGACAGCATAAGTTAGGAAATAATCATGACGATTTTTCCTAACATTTTTAAAGTGAGAGGCAATTTCTTTGTTTTGCCATAAACACTTGTGAGACTTATGAAATTCTTAATATTATTGTGTTTTTTACAATTACTTTGTTCTTTATTTTAAAATTATTATTTTACTTTTTATGAAAATTAAAATTTGTCTTTGACTAAAAGGATTGTGATGACAATCAATATCTCTGTCCAACAATCTTGAGGTCTTACTATTTAGATTTTGCAAATGGAATCTAATATTAAGAAATTAAAATTATTAATTTTTCTTATATATATTTTACTAAAACGAAAAGGAACAATTTTACCATGTCATAACATTATGAACTTGTTATGGCTTATATATTGTTCCAAAAATAACGATATTTTGTCACTCACTCTCGTTATAGTCATTTGTCATTGACAATTTGCAAGACAAAGTGAGACATTTAAAACTTTCCTTCTAAAAATAAATTTAAGGACCAATTTTATTCAATAATTTTATATGATATATAATTAAATTAGTAACCGTTTGTTAGAATGGACGTCATAAGATGTTAATACTCATTCCCTACGCGTAATCAACTCTCTTACCTGAACTCTAGTAATTTATACCACATTTTTATAGGTATCCAATCATTTCTTAAATCGATTGATGTGGCAACTCCATCACTTTTATTCAACCATTTTTTCAAATTTTCACATTTTCTAACATCTTATTCTCACATTTTAAATAAACAACATCATTTCTCCCTTTATCTATTTTATTTTATCTTAATAATTTTTTTGGGGTTTTACAGCTCCGCATGATCGAGTGCCCCTCCGAAAGAGACATTGCGACACTTGGTTACAACAGCAAAACAATCATGAAGGCAGCTAATGATTGATGCTGTGTAAGCAATTGTAGCACTAAGCAAACCACGGGAAGAGATCCAGTCATGTTAACTTAAGTCATGTTGCTTAGATCTAAGCCGTCTATTCCATTTAAGGTCATTTCAACCATTAAAACACATTAATATTTAATGGTTGAAATGAGCTTTAATGGAATGGACGGCTCAGATCTGAGCAACATGACTCAAGTGACATGACTGGATCCAAATCCGCAAACCACAAACATTGACCTAACCTTACTTCTCTCCATTTTTCTCACTCTCTAAACTAATCACAACACAATGTTTTAGTGCCTATGTTAGAATTTGAAGAATAATAGCTGGGTATATATATTTGTGGCTAAGAGCAAAGCTATGTAATCTATATTCATGCTACAGATACAAAAATAAATAATATTTTGGTCTTTAGGGTATCCATTAAAGGATCCGGATTTACCAAAGATAACTTTTATTGTTACATTTTTAGGCTAAAATAAGGGATTCAAGTTATCAATTCTCAGCACTTTTCTTGTTCATTTGGTTAAAATTTAATTACTTTCTTTCTAGCTAACCTTAAATGAATAGTAAGTAATAAAAAAAAGTTTCAATTTAATAATTATCTGAAATCACCTATTTTACTGAGTCAATTAAGCAATGAGATTGAGATTAACTGAATCTCGCTAATCATCCAAAAATTAGGGACAACCAACAACTGTTGGGGTTAAAATTACTTATCACCAAAATAAGAAAAGACAATTATAAAAAATTCAATAGAACTAGATGTGAGCATACAGTAATTATGTGACCCCATGCAATAGCTGAAGGAGTATATATGGTGGGAGAGCTTCTCAAGAATTTAATTTGCTGATAATTAAGCTCAACCAGCACTCTATGAACAATGACATGCCGTACAGCGAAACAAGCATCAAAATTCAA
Organism: Cercis canadensis; assembly: GCA_003255065.1. Lineage (NCBI taxonomy): Eukaryota > Viridiplantae > Streptophyta > Magnoliopsida > Fabales > Fabaceae > Cercis > Cercis canadensis. The sequence goes on from QAOA01005869.1 coordinate 147,130, forward strand.
AAGGGAGATGTGCATTGAAGGCGATGTTGAGTGTTTGGAAGCTATGACATGCCGAGAAGGCGAGAAGGCGATAGGTTGGCATTACAGTGGAATCTAAAGGATATGTGCATTAAAGGCGATACTTTGGGAATCCTGCAAGCCCTTCAAAACTATACCAACCATTTTTATGCTATTGGATTTATATTGGAAGATATTATTGAGTCATGTAGTTACCTCATCAATGAGAGTTTATATGGGTCCCTAGAAGTGCAAACCATGTAGCCTATAGACCCGGATTCAATCATATTATTTAGATTTGAGCTGTCTATTTTATTAAAATTTATCTCAACTATTAAAATACATTAATATTTAATGGTTGAGATATGTTTTAATAAAATTGACGACTCAAATTTAAACAATATGACTGAAGTGACATTATTGAATCAAAATCCGTAGCCCATGGATTAGTTTCATTTGGAAAAGTCTCTACCACTTTGTAAGTTTGTTTGGTGAACCATCAATGTTTCTTTATGTTCTTACTATTGATGAATGATGAAATTCCTATTTCATATAAAATTAAATTAAAGGGAGATGAACTATGCATGCCTAATTCTACAATCCAAGTATGTTAATAATGTATTCAACCACAATTANATTATTTAGATCTAAGCTGTCTATTTTATTAAAGTTTATCTCAACTATTAAAATACATTAACATTTAATGGTTGAAATGTGTTTTAATAAAATTGACGACTCAAATTTAAACAATATGACTGAAGTGACATTACCGAATCAAAATCCGTAGCCCATGGATTAGTTTCATTTGGAAAAGTCTCTACCACTTTTGTAAGTTTGTTTGGTGAACCATCAATGTTTCTTTATGTTCTTACTATTGATGAATGATGAAATTCCTATTTCATATAAAATTAAATTAAAGGGAGATGAACTATGCATGCCTAATTCTACAATCCAAGTATGTTAATAATGTATTCAACCACAATTAAAAAATGATATTTTAAGGATTTTTTTAACAAAAAGTACAGATAAAAAACTAAAAGGTAGCATTTGTTACATGAAAATAATAATAAAAATAAATGCATTATGTGACCAACGTAATTCCAGATGTAACTAAAAAATAAATAAAATTACAGCCACATGACAAAAGTAGCTTTAGGGATTTGGTTCTTAAGTGGGTCCAGCCATCTATGGCTAATAGCATTCCACGATGCACAATGTGCTGCCCGTGGCATGGAGGGATTAATTTGCTCGTGGCAATAATTGGTGACTGGCTGCTATCAGCCAATTCTTATTGGTTTACGAATAAGACTTTTTGTACCGTAGCATGCGCTTTCACAAAGAAATTCCACTATAACATAGCTGCAAATAGAGTCACGTCTCCATACTTCTATTTCCCTCACCATAGTTGCTCATAGGCCATGGAGTCACTTGTCCATTTTCTTCTATTTCTCTCTGTGTTGCTGGTATTGTTCTTCCTCCAAAAACACAGAACCGCTAAGAAGCCAACACCTCATCGTCCACCAGGCCCAAGAGGCCTTCCCATCATTGGAAATCTTCATCAGCTCGATAATTCTACACTTCATCTGCAACTATGGCAACTATCAAAGACATATGGTCCCCTCTTTTCCCTTCAACTCGGTTCAAGGCCAGCTCTTGTTGTTTCCTCAGCTAAAATGGCCAAACAAGTCCTCAAAAATCATGACCTTGAGGTTTCTAGCAGACCCTTTATGCTTGGCCAACAGAAATTGTCTTACAATGGCCTCGACATACTATTTTCACCACACAGTGATTATTGGAGAGAAATCAGAAAAATTGGTGCTATACATATCTTTAGCTTGAAGCGTGTCTCAAGCTTTTCCTCTGTAAGACAGTTTGAGGTCTTGCAAATGATCAGCAAGATTTCAGCGCATGTAGCTTCTTCCAAAGTTACAAACTTGACTGAAACCCTGATGTCTCTCTCACAAGCACTATAATTTGTAGGATTGCTTTTGGGAAAAGGTATGAGGAGGAAGGAGCCGAAAAGAGTAAGTTCCATGAGCTGCTCAATGAATCACAAGCCTTGATGGCTACCTTCTTTGTATCTGATTTTATTCCTCTAATGAGGTGGATTGATAAAGTCACAGGATTACTTGCGCGTCTTGAAAGAAATTTTGAAGAGTTTGATACATTTTGCCAACAAGTCATTAATGAACACCTTGATCTGAATAGGCAGAAATCAGATGAAGAGGATATCATCAATGTCTTACTTGAGCTGAAGAAGCAGCATTCATTTTCATTTGATCTCTCTTACGATCACATCAAAGCTATAGTCATGGTATAGTTTTTCTTTGAATAATTCTACTTGTATATAACTTTTTCTCATATATACATGTTGTTAGTGTTACCATCCAAAATTAAATGACTTGTAGTTGAGTGATACTGAAATCATCCTCAATATTTGTGAGTTCTGTATTTGAACCCATAATCATAACCAAAAGTACAAAAAAAAAAATGTTGTCATCCTAATTGTAAAGTATGAAGATGGATCATGGATGCTATATTGAACTTACGCATGAGATTCTGATTTATGTTACCACATTATATTAAAAAGGAATTTTCCCTAATGTCATTTTTTTAACTCATTCTCTTTTAACATTTGTAGAACATACTTGTAGCGGGAACAGATACAAGTGCAGCCACTTCAGTATGGGCTATGGTTGNTTCTCATATATACATGTTGTTAGTGTTACCATCCAAAATTAAATGACTTGTAGTTGAGTGATACTGAAATCATCCTCAATATTTGTGAGTTCTGTATTTGAACCCATAATCATAACCAAAAGTACAAAAAAAAAAAATGTTGTCATCCTAATTGTAAAGTATGAAGATGGATCATGGATGCTATATTGAACTTACGCATGAGATTCTGATTTATGTTACCACATTATATTAAAAAGGAATTTTCCCTAATGTCATTTTTTTAACTCATTCTCTTTTAACATTTGTAGAACATACTTGTAGCGGGAACAGATACAAGTGCAGCCACTTCAGTATGGGCTATGGTTGAACTAATGAAGAACCCTAGAGTTATGAATAAAGCTCAAGTAGAAGTAAGAAATTTGTGTGGCAAGAAAGGCTTCGTAGAGGAAGATGATATTCATAAGCTTTCTTATCTTAAGGCAGTGATAAAGGAGACATTCAGAATTCACCCAGCAGCGCCACTACTAGTACCGAGAGAAACAACCAAAACATTTACTATAGATGGCTATGAGATTCAAGAAAAAACATTAGTATATGTGAATGCATGGGCTATTCATAGAGACCCAGAAACTTGGAGTGATCCAGAAGAGTTCTACCCCGAGAGGTTCTTGGATAGTACTATAGATTTTAAAGGACAAGATTTTGAGTTAATTCCATTTGGTTCTGGCCGTAGAATTTGCCCGGGTTTACATATGGGAGTTGCAACAGTTGAGCTCATACTTGCCAATCTTCTTTATAAGTTTAATTGGGAAATGCCTACAGGGATGAACAAAGAAGACATAGATACTGAAGTGCTACCAGGACTTGCCCAACACAAGAAGAATCCTCTCTGCCTTGTTTCTAGAAACTATCTATGAGACTATGAATCCTCTTTGATTTTTATTTATTTATTAAATGTTATGTAAAATGAAGCATGATTCCACTTAAATGTCTCATGCATGTACAACTGTCCATGTGGCTACATGTGACTATGTGAGGTGAGTATCTAGATATAAAAAATAGCATCTAGTTTACTTGAATTCAAATGAAATTAATTATTTTCATATTTAATAGCTTTGAAGAAATTAATAATATATTTTGTTATTTTTTTCTTGTGTTAGGAACAAGAGAAAGAAAGCACTAAATAAAATTTCATAAGAAAAAAAAAAAGAACTCGATTATTCCATGTACTAAAACATGGATCTGGCAGAGAAGAATTAATGGGGTCATTCGATAAGTTTAAAGACCTCGATTTCAGCAAGAAATCTAATTATGTTTGGATATGTAAGTGAAAATTGACATGACTTTGTTTTCTATTGTTAAGAAAAACTAGCACAAACCCTCGCGCCGATGCTCGCGTGACAGGGGCGGCAGCAGCGCATTACAAAGCAAAGCTGCAAAAGCCATTGGATCACACCCTTTGGGAGTTGGTTCATTCGTTATCTAAATTATCATCCCATTAAAATTTTTAGGAAAGATCTAATCCCACTCTTTTTTCATGTCCTATTTTTTTTTTTTCTTCAAACCATACACAAACCTAGTTATAAAATTTATTTGGCTTCATTGTAATTTTGGTCCCCCTATTTTAACCATTTGAACGTTTTGGTTCTCGTTCTTTAAAAATAAACTATTGAGTCCCTCTATATTCATAAAATGTATAAGTTTAGTCCATTTATCTTTAAGTCAAAATTCTTAGGTTTATTTCAAGGTGTAAAGTTTTCTGATTCATAATTCCACCGTTCAGATTGAAGGGCCACATCTTGTGAACTTTCTCACTAAATTGTTTTTAAACAAATTTAATAGTTAAAGAAATGTAAATATGAGGGGAAGAGGAAGGGCTTGATTCAGAGAGAAGATGAGGAAGCTTAAGGAGTAGCTTGCAGCCGCTGAACACACCATCACCCTTGCATTTAGGCACTCTAAAGACATCTCTAGTATGGGGATAGGGAATGTTGAAGCCTGACTAAAAATTAGTCTCATACTAAAAGTATAGAAATCATCTCATAAAAAATTAAAAAAAAAAATAAAAATGTTGGCCACTCAAGGTTGCATATCTCGAGCTATAGAGCTGGTATGTCCACAAAATTAAACTAGAAAAGTAAAATTTGTCTAGTAGCAAAAAAAAAAAAAATTGCCTAAAAGCATATATATAATTTTAAATCTCTTATTTAATGAGTTAAGTAAGTGAATACGCAAGATATTATTATTGTTTTTGTATTAAAAAAGATATCAAGTCTTCTAGCACTGTTTTTATTCAAATTTATTTGAGTAAATCTATTAAAAATCGTTGATTGAAAATAAAAGCACAAAAAAATAATTCTTGTAAATCATAGTATATGCAATTAGTTGCAGAACTTAAATTTGATTCATTAAAATTATTTTATCCTATCATTTCACATCATTAAAATAATTAGATTATTTTGTCATCATTAAATTACCTTAACAATTTTATACTATCGATGGATGAAAGTTAAATTCTTAATGGTAAACAACACATTTTTAAAATAGGTGTTCCACCTCTTATCGTCATTAATGCTATGAAGGAATGTTATATCTGAAAAAAAAAATAGATAAAAAAAATGAGTTTTCTTAGATACTTTTAGTATTTATGTAGTATGTTATACTAAATAGAAATAACTAATAAATGAATGACATGTGTACAAATTAACTATTTTTAAGTTTGTTTAAAAAATTAAATAAATTATATTTTATATATAATAAAATATAAAAATTATGTATGTTTGACACGTCAATGTAGTATGACATACTTACGTAGTATCATAGAATCCCCGTAAAAAAAATTAAGTGTATGATAGACTATTTTTAATTATTATACAATTAGAGATTTTGTAACTGGGCTAATCTAAGTAGGTTTTACGGAGAACCTAACAAATTTATAAGGATTCCTTCCCACACTATTGTCCCAAATTTATAAGAAAAAGTTTATTTTTCAAAGAAATAAAATATTGTTAAAATTTTTTAAAAATTTTAACAGAAATTTTAATAAAATTTTATTACTCTTAGAATTTTTTTCCAGTCTTCTTCTTCCTCCTTTTATTTCCTCCACCTCCACCTTTACCTCCTTTCACGATGTCCTTCTCCATTTCACTCTTCTCTCTTCCCTCTACCTCCCATTATTCATTCCCGGTGGCGATGGCTTCTTTTCTTGGCGGCGGCGGCTTCTTTTCCCAAAATACTTGAACCCTTTTATATCTCTGAGTGAGACATTGGGTGTCTTCTCTGCTAGTGCCTTCTCGTGAAAAACCCTGAGGTAAAAACGCGCAGACGCAGAGCTTAGATAGCTAAACCTGATAAAAAATGGTGCAGCGTCTCACATATCGCAAGCGGCATAGCTATGCAACCAAATCCAACCAACACTGGGTCGTTAAAACCCCTGGTAGACCCACCCCCTCTCTTCCTCTCTTCTCCCAACTGGGTCATGATTTTGATTAATTTCTGAAGCTACTCGATTTGTGATTTCGATCCATTATGGTGCTATATTATCGGGTTGTGTTCTCATACGCATTTTGTTCAATGTTTGTTTTTGTAGGTGGGAAGCTCGTATATCTGACCACTAGGAAGAGGGCGAATGGACCTAAGTGCCCTGTCACTGGAAAGAGGATTCAGGGGGTATTTTTTTTCTTTCTCTTTCGTTTGTTTTAAAAAAAAAAGATAAAAATTTCATTTAATTTGGTACATTTCAGTGTGGAAAGTGTCTGTGGAGACAGCATTCTGTTAGTCCTGGATTTTCAGTGTTTCGATGACATGAAAATAGGGAACCTTTATAACTCATAGTCCTGGATTTTCAGTGTCTTGACTTCTGTGAACATTGATCTTTGTTACTACAATATGTGGCTTGGAGATTAAACATAAGGCAATATGTTTTCTGTTTATCTATAACTCAGATTTTGTGAATTTCTGTTGGAAGCAATACTGTTTAACTCTTAAACTAGAGATAAATTGTCTTGAACAACTGATGCTGTTGGCAGCCAATTAAAGTTCTTAAAACAGGACCACTATTCATTATGTTTTACTGAGAAATTTCCTGCATGACCGTTTTATAGCCCTGGACTCTTATTTATGTGGCTTTGATTGTTCATACAATTGTTAGAGCTTGTCCCCCAATTCCCCCAAGTTGTCTTTTGAACACTAACTAAGCTTGCTAGAAAATGAAATCTCATTTACAGTTATCTCTGATGTGTGCAACCGTAATACTACATTTTATTATTATGTGCAATTGAATGTCAGTCACTCCTGATTGACAGCAGTCTCAAGCAACAACTGAAAAACCCTGGATATATTTCCATTGCTTTTAATTCCTTGATTCTCTTACGCCACTTACAAAATCAAAATTTTCTCAGTCACTTTAAATCTTAATCTCTGGTACCATGCCTATTTTTTATTCCTTTTCAGTTGAGATGAGAAAAAAAAGCCAATGACTAGAAATTCTAACCTTTTACCTATTGAGCAGTTCTTGAAAATGATGGTAGTTATAAGAAGAATGATAAATAGAGTTCATGGAGTAGTAAAGGACTAAAGGGAAAAGCCTCCAACATTTTAGTGTCTTGATCTTGTTCACATTCTTGTAGTGTGTGTTCTCCCTAATTGTGAAGCATGTAACATATTTCTGTTCTTGTGTGAACAGAAGTCTAACTCTTTTTGTTTTTTTTTTTTTTAAGAATGTGTGCTCTGTTTGCCAACTATTTGTGCAGTTGTTTATATCAATCATTGGTAGAAATGTGAAAGATTCATGCTTCTCTTGAACTATTTTGTTGAGTTTAGACAATTGGATTCAATTTATTATATTTCAGTAGATGCGAGCTTCTGGTGATCCGTATTTGCAGCATTGTGTGGAAACAACAGTGCTGCTCGCTTTGATTGGTGCCAATTCTACAGTAGTTGCTACTGGGCTTTTGCATGACACACTTGATGATCCTTTTCTGACTTATGATTATATATTTGGGACATTTGGCTCTGGGGTTGCTGATTCAGTTGAAGGGGTGAGGAACACATCTCTAGATCAATATGCATTTAATTTTAGATATGATGCAATTTTATATTTTAATCTTTTTGTTCAAAATTAGCATGTGAATCAACATCTCCTATTGAGTTATCACTAATGGAAACCTGATTTTACATGAGATTGACATGGAAATCTTGTCTCAGTCGCACTAGTTTTACGCATCTACTAATTCATCTAGAACTTGGTCAATGCTATAAAGCTTGGCCTCCAAGGATATTGATGTGGGAGTTTTCTGTTGGACCTTTCAATTAGATTTGAATTAAAGTTGGCTAGCCTAACTAGTCAATTGTAATAGTAATAGTATTGTCTGACTGAACTTCAGTGTGCCTAATTTGAAGGTTAACAGAAGAAAGTTAATTTACTGATCATTTGACACAATAGATGCTGGGTTTTTGAATCAGTTATTTGCAAATATTGAAAAGAAAATTTTGAACTTTTTAAGCAGAATATTTTAAGCTGTTCTAGTATGACTAACTGAAATAAGAGGCCTGCCTTTTAAATTTGCTGCCTTGTGTACTGTTTTGTACCAGTAGAAAATCCTACATTAAGAGTCTGGAGATGGATTATAAAGAATTATCACTCTAGCCTTGCTTTCAAGACAGAATTATATTATTAAAACTGTGTTCGTGATACATGCATCAGTCTATGACAATTTCAAAAGTTATTTCATGGTTCATATGTGATCATTGAAGGTGTTTTTCTTTGGTAGCCTAACTAGTCACATTATTGATGTGGGCATGAAGGATAGTTGGTTTATGATAGAACTGTTTAATTATTTATTATTTCTATCGTTATATGGAACATGTTTATTGTCAAATTAATTATTGAAATACCTTCCCTTTCCCTTTTTAGGAGAATGGGTTGCATGCTCTGTTGGTGCTAATTTTACACCCCATATCATCACTGTTAATTCAGGGGAGGTAAGTTTGAGACACATGAATGGAGTTGGTTAATTACAATAGTTAATTTAATCACATTATGACATAGATTTAAAAGAAAATCAATGCATGCCATTATCATTAACATTATTAAGAGATTGTCAAAACAATCACTATAGGTCTCCTTATGGCTCTTGAAGCTGTTTAACTTACTATAAAGGTCTGTGGAAGTATATAATGCCACAAATCATAATCTTGTTTAGGTGTTTGTTCTGGTAGTCAAGTATCCAATGTATGCACTGTGCAGGAATTTAGTGACCGGTGAGAAGTGGATTGCTATTTGAGTGCAAGTGGTTACCTTGGAGATAACACTCGCCCTTTCTTTGTAGCCTTACCAAAAGGCAGAGGCAATGTTTCAAATGAAGCTGCACCAGCAACTCTAGCATTGCTTGAGCAGCGTTGCAGTGATGTTACTTCTGAACTAGCCAGAATGGACTCTAAAATACAGGCCGCTTCTGTCAGCAACCATGTGGTGGGTAATTATTACTGAGAGAAAAATGATAGCTGCTGAAACTTTTTTCTTTCATAACTGACAATATTTAGCAGGAAATTCTACTGTTTTTATTTATGTCCTCTTCCATTTGATAATATATACCTTTTTTCACTTACTTCAATACCTTGGTGTAAACCGTTAGCATTTAAACTAAGTTTCTGAGGAATCATGCTACACTGTTTTTGCAATTTTTCAAAGGTTCTGTAACGTTACCTGTCTCAATCAGGTTACTGGTCTTTTCTGTATTAGTTGTTTTAACACTAGAGTTGTTGAATTTGAACTACATATCTGAACTAGGCTCTGATTTCATTCTAGTTACCTTTCAAACTGCAAGACTCTGGATTATTTAACAGCTCTCAATGATTTATAGGATTGAATCTCAACATTACCCATGTCCTTACGCATTTTTTTTAAAAAAAATGCAGATAGAGTGGTTAACAGGAGGGGACTGCATAGCTGGCATGCATGAGGTAGCGTGCACAAATAGGACAACTGAGGCAATCAAACAAGCACAAGAGCAAAGCCGTAGCCTATGGAGAGTATCTTCAACGGTGAGTGAGGCCACACAGATGGTCGTTGTTCATATCAAGAAAGAGCTTAATGAAATTGACTTTTCGCATGGTTATATTAATTGTAACTTTTTTCTTTCACATGTAGTTGTTTGCGCACATAGCATCAGATGCGGTTCTCAAGCCCTTGGGACATTTTGCGGAATCCCCCCTTGCAAGCAAGTACCCGCCTCTCCGTGCAGGAGAGTATGTTGAACAAGAACTTGCTGTAATCAATCTTAAAGGAAAGAAGTGAGAGCTTTGATGGTTGACAATTGTAATAAATAATTATATACATTGTTCTGTCAATACTGCACCCGGTTAGATTCATCATGGGATATAACATCATTGGAGCTGCTTATGTTCTACTTCCTCTGATCTTTTGAACAATTAGAAATAAACTTAGTGTAATTATTTGAGATTTAAACTTTTGTACTCAATACATTATTAACTTATAAGAATTATTTAATGAATTGGATATTTGTGATATAAAAATTATTTAATAAAAAAGATATTTGTAAATGGTATGTTTTGATTTTTAACAAATATTATTTAGGAATTTACTTAAAAAAAAAAACCCTTAAGAAAATTCCAACGAAAATTTCATTTGGTTGGAATTTTAAAAACCAATTTTTTTTAAAAAAATTTTGTTGAAATTTTCATTGAAATTTTGTTTCAAAATTGAATTTCAATGGTAAAATTTTATTATGTTAGAATTTACTTTTTTAACGATCCAAATTTCATTGGAATTCAAAATTCCAATGAAATTTTTCCATTAGAGTCCAAAAATTTTCTTGTAGTATCACAACCTATCAAAAGATTTAAACTCGAGAAAAAAAAAAAAAAAAAAAAAAAAAAAAAAAAAAAAAAAAAAAAAAAAAAAAAAAACCTATCCCCTAACATAACAAATTCGTTCTTTGTCTCAACTTCACAAGGAAGCACAAAGTGTTGAGAAATGAAAAAGAAGAGTACATAATGAGTATTGAACACTTAATATCAAATATTTTAATTTTATGACTAAGGAGGTACCATTAGACACATAAATCATTGGCTATATAACAAAATAAAGAATAGGTGTTAGGTGATACAACTTAATTTTTTTTTTTAAACTTAATTTTTTCATGTTTATAGTTGAGTAAACTGTTATTTGAGTCCTTAAAAAATTTAGACTNTTATTACAAGATAATCCTTCAATAATCAAAATTCCTATTAAATTGATTCAAAAATTGATAATTAAAAGACTATTTTGTAATAAATATCATGTGTATTTGTTAAGAATGTTGATGATTAAATAATTATTTTGTAGTAAATATTCTTTGAAGAAATAATTTATAAAAATCTGAATATCTTAATGATAGTTTACTCTTTATAATTTATATATAATCAGAGATGTGTAGGTGTATTTGTATCTCTAAATTTTATTTTTCAAATTGCAACGCTTGGTGATGTCTCTATCAAAGGCAAGCCACTTATACCCAGTCCCCGGAGTAGAGAATTCACTAAAAAAANAAAAAATCAGAATAACATGAAATGAAAAGTGCTTAAGAAAAAGATTTAAGTTACCAATTTTCAGCAATTTTCTCGTTCATTTCGTTAAAATTTAATCACTTTGTTTCTAGCTAACGCCAAATGAATAGTAAGAACTCAAAAAAGTTTCAATTTAATAATTATCTGAAATCACCTTTTTCACTGAGCCTAGCAATGAGATTGAGATTAATTGAATCGCTAATCATCCAAAAATTAGGCACAACCGACAAATTGGGTTATCAGCAAAATAAGAAAAGACAATTATAAAAAAAAAAAAAAAAACAATAGCACTANAAAAAAAAAAAAAAAAAAAAATCAATAGCACTAAAATATGGCAAAATTTAAAGAAAAAATATAACTTTAAAAACAATTTACCTATTTGAGATATTGTACAAATTATTTACATAAAAAGAAGCATTGCTAATAAAATAATATTTGACAAACGATAAGCTCAACTACTAATAATGAGATTGAGAAGGTTTTTGCTATCCTACTTTATTCAAATGAATCACAAGCCTTGATGGCTACCTTCTTTGTATCTGATTATATACCTCTAACGGGGTGGGTTGATAAAATTACAAGATTACTTGCTCATCTAAAAAGAAATTTTAAAGAGCTAGATACATTTTACCAACAAGTCATTAATGAACACCTTGATCTGAATAGGCAGAAATTAGATGAAGAGGATATCATCAATATCTTACTTCAGCTGAAGAAGCAACAATCATTTTCATTTGATCTCTCTTACGATCATATCAAAGCTATAGTCATGGTATAGTTTTTCTTTGAATAATTCTACTTGCATATAACTTTTTCTCATATATACATGTTAGTGTTACCATCCAAAACCAAATGATTTGTAGTTGAGTGGTACTGAAGTCATTCTCAAGGTTCGTAGATTCTGTGTTCGAACCCAATCATAACCAAAAATACCAACAAAAAAAAAATGTGTTACCATCCTAATTGTAAAAAAATGTGTTACCATCCTAATTGTAAAGTATGAAGATGGATCATGGCTGCCATATTGAACTCAGGCATGAGATTTTGATTTCTGTTACCACATTATATTTAAAAAAGCATTTTCCCTAATGTCACTTTTTTAACTCATTCTCTTTTAACATTTGTAGAACATACTTGTAGCGGGAACAAATACAAGTGCAGTCACTTCAGTATGGGCTATAGTTGAACTAATGAAGAACCCTAGAGTAATGAATTAAGCTCAAGTAGAAGTAAGAAATTTGTGTGGCAAGAAAGGCTTTGTAGAGGAAGATGATATTCATAAGTTTTCTTATCTTAAGGCAATGTGATAAAGGAGACATTTAGAATTCACCCAGCAGTGCCACTATTGGTACCAAGAGAAACAACCAAAAAATTTACTATAGATGGATATAAGATTCAAGACAAGACATTAGTATTTGTGAATGCATGGGCTATTTATAGAGACCTTGAAACTTGGAGTGATCCAGAAGAATTCTACCCTGAGAGGTTCTTGGATAGTACTATAGATTTTAGAGGACAAAATTTTGAGTTAATTCCATTTGGTTCTAGCCGTAGAATTTGCCCATGTTTACACAGTTGAGTTCATACTTGCCAATCTTCTTTATAAGTTTAATTGGGAAATGCCTACAAGGATGAACAAGGAAGACACAAACATTGAAGTGCTATCAAGAATTACCGAATACAAGAAGAATCCTCTTTGCCTTGTTGCAAAGAATTATTCATAACCTCTCTGATTATCTGTTGGAGAATAGTTAGACAATAAGGTCTCTAATGATAGATAATTATTAAAATAAAACACCTGTGCTGAATTTCAATTATTTACACAAGTGCCGTCATATGTAATTACAAAGAGGTGGATTATTTTATGCACTTTTGTTCATTAACACTCCTCAAGAACTATCTTAGACATGATCTAGTCTAAAATAGATATATAGTGCTTTTTTTTTTGTTACAAACTTAAGGATTTGGATCCAGTCATGTCACTTGAGTCATGTTGCTCAGATCTGAGCCGTCCATTCCATTATAGCTCATTTCAACCATTAAATATTAATGTGTTTTAATGGTTGAAATGACCTTAAATGGAATAGACGGCTTAGATCTAAGCAACATAACTCAAGTTAATATGACTGGATCTCTTCTCCAAACTTAATTGGCTCTTAAAATTTAAGTCATAACTCAATTTTATACTAGCTAAACCTTATATTTAAATAGGTTAGGCCCAAAATTAATAATATTAGTTGTCATTATCCGTTGATGGAGGGAAAATACAACAAAAGTTGGGCTCTAATCCCTTGTTGCCTAGGTTGCATAGCAAGAGGCCCACGGTACCATTTAACCAACTCTCTTCCTTGAATCCTAATCATAATAGCACTACTCAAAATTATATATATATTTTTGTATATTTTATTTGTGAACATGACATTATATATATGGAGGTTTCTTAGATATTTTTAGTATTTATGTAGTATGTCATACTACATAGGAATAACCAATAAATGAATGACATGTGTACAAATTAACTATTTTTAAGTTTGTTTAAAAAATTAAATAAATTATATTTTATATATAATAAAATATAAAAATTATGTATGCTTGACACGTCAGTGTTGTATGACATACTTACGTAGTATCATAGAATCCCCGTATATATATACATATACCTTGTTTTTTTGGCTACGAGTCTAGACTTGAACACGGAACTCACAAGTCTTAAAAATGACATTAATATTACTCAATTACAAACTGTTTGATTATTGATATTGATACGCTTCCCTCCATTTATGAGTCAAATAATATATGAAGGCTATGACAATTGAAAGTGAATGCTTGGCTTTGGACTTTTGTTCTTCCACCACATTGTCCCACTTTTTTTTTTTTTTTTTTTTTTTTTTNGGGCTTGTAGAAGTATAGTTCCGCTAATCACGCAATCAATTTCATTCCGCCCAAGAAAAAGAAAGGTACCAAAAAATAAAATAAAAGAAGAAAAAGTAACAAAATTTTGGATGAATACAATATTATAGATAGATCTCAAAATGAGAATACAACACAATTATTCAATTATATTTCCTTTTTGGTTTACAAAAAAAATCGGAGAAAAAGGTGGAACATGTTGGAGGGAAGATAAGTTTTATATTTAGAAAATCCGAAATGGAAGATTTTTATGTTTAAATTTTGGATTAAGTCAAACAAAATTACTGGATGTATACACGTCTGATTCTAGGGACTCAGGGAAGGCCAAATTGTACAAAGAAAATAGCACATAAAAAAAAATAATATAAGAAAATTAAGCATACAAAATAATAAAGCTTGCCCATATAAAAACATACAAGATAAGAAATGAAAATATCATTATTGTTGTTAATTTATTTTTGTGTCACTTTAATCTCTGAATTATCACATTGTCTTCTAAATAAATCATCTGTAGCATAAAAAATAATTACTTAAAAGATTAATTTAGCGAGTAGAGTGATTATTTAAAGATTAAAGTGACACAAAAAATAAATCAATGATTAAAGTGACATTTAAAAAATATTTTAAAAATAAAAAATGTATTTAACTCATTCTTTAATATGAAAATATCATTGTTGTGAATCTCAAGTCAACAACAAAGATGTAAATATTTAAGAAATGAAAAGAATTAGAAGATTTTTCCTCATAATTACTCAAGTTTTGTAAACAATGGTTCCCTTGGCAAACAAAGTATTTCACATGAGACTTTAGTCAATGGAGCTTTTTTACTTTGTGCTTCCATGGTACAATTTAACAATCTAACCATATTTACTCTTTATTGCTGTGGTGGGCTTTAGACTAGTCAAATAATGGAACTCTATACTTTTTTGCTTTATAAAATAACATGCATGATTATAGGCACAACTTTTCCTACCTCTTGTGTGTGGTAACTAGTAAATGGCAAACAGATTTGAGGCGAAAGAGCAGGCGTTGATCTGCACACGAATGATTGAATGACACATAGAAGCTTCTTCACCTTCATTTCTCCTTTTCAGATTGTTCATATATCCTCATCTTTCTCTCTTTAGATTTTGTTCTCTTGCTTTGAAGCTTCCACTTAGGTGCATGCTTAGTTCAGCAACACTTTTATCTCCAAAAGCTACACAAATTTAGAAGCTTTGGATTTGGAGGAAAATGTAATTTAGAGGCTTCCCATGGCTGATTTTAGTTCCCAACTTACTACCTGCTCCTTTATGACCTTAATCAAGAAAATTTATTAACATCTTCCTCATCAATTTCATCATATGATATGGGTCACCTAAAGTAGTTGGCATATCACACAGTTGCACATTAGATTACATGCATATGAAGCATAGCTGATTAATAACTCAATCTATCAAACACGTTAGCTACTTGGATTACAGTGAGAGTGAGAGTGAGTGGGTAAACATCTACGCCACATAGATATAATCCTTACCAATGTGGACTACTATCATATAAGTACCATAGACTTTTTTTTTTTTTTACCAGGATGAGTACCTTATACTTGGATTCTCATTCTTTCTTAAAAGGATTTGTAACTCATTTAGTTCTCCTGTTTGTTAGCCATTCTCTTCAATACATGCATAAATGCAGAGGGAACCCTACTAACCAAGTGGCATATGTTAGAGCAAAAGAAACAAGCATAAAGTGAATAATGCTCCTTGAAATAGTCTTTTTGAGGAACATTTGATAGAGTCTGAGTCTAATAGGAAAAATAAAATTTAAGTTTATTTTTTGGGTTGACAAAAGTTTAGGGTAAAAAAATATTATCTTATTTCAAAGTCAAGGCATACCCACATGCTTAACAAATGGCCTACCAATAATGAATTGTTAGCAGCAAGAATCGAATCTATGCCTTATAAATTATAAGTAAGTGTTTCGATCTTTATCAACTGAACCAACTCTTTTGACTAAATAAGTTTAATTTAAGCTCAAATTATGTTAACTATGAAGTTGCGTAATAAGCTTTCAAGTAATATTATCCTTATATACCACTCTCAAAAAGACAAACCAGTAGGTACTTATACAAATTTTACTGTTTTCACTTTTCACTAGTGATCTCCATTGAGGAGAGTTGTTCTTCTATCACAGTTAGGTTCAATAGTAAAACTCTTTAAAATGTAATTNTAAGTAAGTGTTTCGATCTTTATCAACTGAACTAACTCTTTTGACTAAATAAGTCTAATTTAAGCTCAAATTATGTTAACTAAGAAGTTGCGTAATAAGCTTTCAAGTAATATTATCCTTATATACCACTCTCAAAAAGACAAACCAGTAGGTACTTATACAAATTTTACTGTTTTCACTTTTCACTAGTGATCTCCATTGAGGAGAGTTGTTCTTCTATCACAGTTAGGTTCAATAGTAAAACTCTTTAAAATGTAATTGATGCCCATTTAATCTCTCAAAAGGGTCCTGACTAGTGATACCAAACTCATAAATGGAAAAGTCTCATCGCCTGAAACTTTCCCGTTGCATTAAACAACTTAAAATTCAGTGCCTAATTTTTTGCACCTTGAGAGGGTACTTTAAACTATGCCCTGCCCTCTACTTTCTCATTGCTCTAACTGATTTTGTTCTGTTTCTTCTTCCAATATCCTTTCGAAACACCATTTTTAAATTAAGTGCATGCTTTAATTTGAAAGTTAAGTTTAAGATGCACTCAAACTGTTTGATAAAAAGCCAAAACCAAAGTAAAGTTCAATAACGGCCAAGAGAAAATGAAGTCAAGTTACCGACCCTTCACTGACTTCATGTGCTATTGGAATTGACAGGGGCCAAAAAACCTATGGGGCGCATGCACTATGCAAAGAGAGAGTGGAACGCGTTCTTGATGGACAATCACTCTTCAACACGGCAAAAGGTATTTGCAACCCTTCTTCTAGACAATGCATAGAGGGCACATGCTGTATGCACCAAAATGCCATTATTTTCATGTCCCACCCACTCCACAATCCACGCATAATTACACGGCCAGTGCCTCTTTCCTCTCATGGTCTTGTTTACATACTTGCCTTAGTCACTTATCTTCTTCCAAGCTTCAACTTTTTGAGAACACCATCATGTACCCCACCATTTTAGCCTATGCTCAAGTCTTGATTAAATTCACCAACTGGGTTTTGTGAGTGCAAATTGCAATCTACCTCGGGATTTTCTTTGGTATGGTTTAGGGGGTATCATTACCGTGTCCCCAAAAGGCTAAAATGTGAAAGTTTTGGCATCTTTTTAACCTTAATCTATAATGGGTTTGCTTAGAAGAAACGAAATATGAAAGAGGTTAATTAATGTTTAGCTCTCTTTGGATACTGCTATTTAAGAAAGTTGAGCCATATGATATGACTAGCCTTAAGGAGAATGGCCGTCCTAGAACTCTCACCAACATTAGAACGTTGCATTGATCACTGATAATTACACATGTTAGTAACATATGAATCTAATTAACTAGATGTGAACTTACTAACTAGATGTCGACTTTATTAAACACTTAAAACATTTTAGAAAGCCTTTCTGTCGGCTTGGTATTTTTTACTAAATTAGATTAGCAGTTTCTAGTGAGGTTGCTTTCCATAAAGAAATGAGCAGAGTCCTGCCAAGATTACAGAAGATTAGCAGTTTATAATATATATTAACAAAAAAAAAAATAAAGGAAAAAGGGCCCATTTCAATTAGCTAAACTAAAGTTTCTNAATATATGATTAACAAAAAAAAAATAAAGGAAAAAGGGCCCATTTCAATTAGCTAAACTAAAGTTTCTCTTATAGGGGACCACAATCATCACAAACCCAAGTCCCATTTGCACCTAATGAGTGGGAAAGTTAAAGGGAGAGAGGGAAAGAAAGATTTGAGGTCCTCTATATAAAGATAGTTAGACTACCACGGCTCTTCATCAGTATTCACTGTCCAAACCATCTTTCCCCTCTTAGTCACCCATGGCTCCCTTCTCCAAGTATATTTCTTTCCTTTTCTTCACAGCCCTTTTGTTGTCTCTGCAGATTAATGCTAGAGACAGCCAGTTCTTCAGCAAAGCCACCCATGACAACAACAACAACAACAATGTCAAGGAGACAGAGCTTCCCAACAAAGAAGCACCTGTAAACAAGCCAGAGCAGGAGCCAGTCTTCACCCCTGAGACTGAAAGCAGCTATGGCCTCTATGGCCACGAGTCCGGCCAGTTCCCTCCCAGCACCACCACCACCACCACAACCACAACCAATGATGCCCCCTACACCACCACCCCCATCACTTACGAGCCAGAGTCAGAGCAGAAAATGAGCAAGTACACCAACAAGTACTACAACTACAACAAGGACTCCTATGATGCCAACCAAAATGAATTGAGCAACACAAGGCTCACAGGGAGTTCTTACAGCTCAAACAACAACAAGAACAACAATTACTACTACAACAAGGATTCGTATGGGGGAAACCAAAACGAAATAGGCAACACAAGGCTCACAGGACGTTCTTACAGCTCAAACAACAACAATTACTACGATAACAAGGAGGCTAATGGAGGAAACCAAAATGAATTTGGCAACACAAGGCTCACAGAAAGTTCCTACAGCAACAACAACAATTACTACTACAACAAGGATGCTTATGAGGGAAACCAGAATGAAATAGGCAACACAAAGTACACAGAAGGAGAATACAACTTTGTGAAAAATCAGAACAACAACAACAACAACCAAAACTACCACTACAACAATGCTGCCAATTACAGGAACAATGGTGAGAGGAAAGGGATGAGTGACACAAGGTTTGTGGAGGGTGGAAAGTACTACTTTCATGTTAACCCTGAGAAGCATAACCCAACCCTCTATGGCGATTCCTCCAGAGGAGTGGACTCTAAGAATTGGTACAACAACAGGGGTTACTTTGGCAACAACAATGCAAACTCCTATGAGAACAACAACAACAATAACAGGTACCAGAACTCGGAAGAGTTTGAGGATGATCAAGAAGAGCCATGAGCTTTGAATCACTAACAAAGTGAAGAATTCACTTTGCTTTTGAGTATTGGCAGTGAGTGTTGGATGTTTTATTGTGCTTTAGATGATGAAAGAATTACAAAAATGTTAAAGGATAGGTTAATTTATGAAGGGTTCTTACTTAGTGGTAATTCTATTAAATCTTGTTTCTGGATTTGCATAGTCCGTTTTGGAAAAGTGCATGATGTATGGGAGCGTGTATAACTTTTGTTTATGTTGATGAATAAGTTGTATAATGTGAATTTTCTTTGTTGCTTTTGCTTTATTTTCCTCTAATTTATATAATTTTTTTTCTTGGTCGTTTTGCTCTTTCAAAGCATCCACTGTCAAAGGAGATTGAATAAAAGAAAATAAAGAAAGCAGATATAGACAGATATCATAAGTTAGTAGTTTCAAAACTCCCATTGCCATTGGTGGTCCATCTTGCCTGTCCTACCTACCCAGAAATTTTGGATCATGCTAACTGTCACTGTTTCTGTTCAACATAGTGAAGGAGCATCAAACACTTAACGTTGAGAGCTACATGTCCTTTTGTTGGTATTTGTCCTTTATCACTATAGTTAACAAAACGAACTGGTCTTAGCTAGTCTAAGACTACCAAGGAACAAAATGAGGTAATTGAGACTACTAATTCCTTGATTAGCTACTGATATAACCATTTGCTCCAGCTGGGAGCAATTCATCAAAGGGTTTTCTTAGCATGCATAGTTCTTTTGACTTCTTTTTCCCTTTTTGCTTTTCTGGATTCTTCTTTACTCCAGTGTAGCAATCCTTGATCATGGGCCCTTTTTTATTTTAGAAAATTGGCTATAGCTGTTTGCTTAAACCATATCCCTTTTTATGTTGAAATTTTTCAGTTTGTCTCCAAGGGAACACTCAGGTGGAGCCTTTGATACTCTATTTTAAAGGTTCAATGTTGGAACTTAATTATAAGCCAGTTGAGTAATATTTACAAGAAATTATGGGTTACCCATTATGTAGCCTAATTTTGATGAAAATGTATAAAATTATCAGTCTCAATGTGATTGCCACTCTTCAACCATTGTTTTATTATGGAAATCAGACAATATTATGAAACTGCACTTTATAATAAATATCTTACTCACTGATTTTCTCTGCCGTAAACAAAGGAGTTCTTTTTTTAATGATTGGAAATGGTAGAATGCTGTAGATTACCCTTTGCCACTCTCCTTGCTATAGTTCTTAGTCAATTTTCAGTTTAGAGATATGGATCTGTCAATTTGGCTTTACAGAATGTGCACAAATCAAGAGAAGGATCTATAATTTCAATGACTAAATGGGTTATTAATTTGGTTGGTGGACAAAGGCAACCTAAAATAACCAAAATGTTCAACTAAATCATCAATTAGGTTTTGTTTCCACCGTGATTGACGCTTTGACAAAACATCTGTGTTTGTTTAAACTGTCTTTCTGCTCTATTTTGAAAGGTTTAGGTCAAGGTTCAGTGGGTGTCACCATTTTCTTTGACTTTGGAAGTTTTCTTCACAAACATTCATGTGTTTGGTTGTGGCGAGGACTTATGAGATAGGGCATCTCTAGGGGTAGCAACCATTGACATAGCTAATTTATCTGTACCCACCTAGAATAGAGTACGTTGTTAGAGTTATGCACTTAGACATTAATTTAATTTACCCGATTTCACTTTTGCATACTTGATAGTTGATAACAACTAAGTTTAACTAAACTTATTTAATTTTAGAGTTAAATACATTTTTTGTCCCTCAATTATTTTTCAAATGTCACTTTAGTTTTTGATTTATTTTTAGTGTCACTTTAGTCCTTAAATAATCACTTAGTAAATCAAATCAATCATTTAAGTGATTATTTTTTGTGCTACGAAAGACTGATTTGATAGACAATGTGATTATTTGATGATTAAAATGACACAAAAAATAAATCAAAGACTAAAATAACATTTGAGAAATAATTCAATGACAAAAAATGTATTTTACTCTAAATTTTGTAGATATACATTACTCATTGATGAAATTAACATTGTTGAGTTGAGATTAAATAAAAATTGGGGAGGGTAAGGGTGAGAGAGCAGTTGAAAATGTTAGGTCTCAGATGAATTGACTGGTAACCTAAAACACCACCCCAATTCAGCAGTTAAATTTGAGACACTACTAGAAGGGACACCAAATGCCTTGTATAGTCATTAATGCTTGACCATTTTGGTTGGGTTAATTTATGGGGCATGGAGCTCCATTTCATTAAATATCATTGTTTTGTGTTTTTGGGTTCAGACAATGATAAAATATAATTGCAGAGCAGAACCATTCATTATATATGTTTGGGGTGGGAATGGCATGGTGAAAAAAGTGAGGAAGATGCATATTATAAAGACTAATTATCACCCTCACCTACTTGTGTTCCCCAGCATCATCATATTATATCTTCATCTCATCACACTGTACATTCCCTGAAATCATCTATTAAATAAATTCTCTGAATAATGATAATGAATAGGTGGCCAAAAAAAAAACACANAATTCTCTGAATAATGATAATAAATAGGTGGCCAAAAAAAAAACACATCTTTTTTCTTTTGGGTCTTTAAAGAACACACTTCCATTTAAGCCTTTTTTGGGCCATGATTTGGGCCTAATCTGGGTTTCTTGACTTGTTTGGGCCTTTTTAAGGCTACTAATAGCTCAAATTCGTTGTTTCCGTGGGCCAGGGCCAGGAATTTAGCACCACATGGGGAACCGAACATGGGCTCTAGCCTAGCTCCAGGCCCAGCTCAGTGTTATCCAGTTAGTGTTTGACCTCAAATAAATATTTCTTTTTTTTTTTGGTGTAAGGTGTAACGCCAAATAAATATTTGGTTTAATGAATTTCATTAGCGCAAAAAAAAAAAATTGTGTACCATTTTGTGTTTTTTNTTTTTTTTTTTCCTTGTTTAGCTATCAGAGCGAAATAGTACAAGAACAAGTCTTTAAGAGGATATTTTAGTAATTGAACACTCAGTATTCTATCGTAGAAATTTCGTGTTTAACTTGTATTAGGAACGAGTGTGATAAGATTTTGAAAAGAAATATGATACCTTGATTGTGTAGCCTTCCATAAATAAAAAAGAAAACAGTACAATAATAACAACCAAAAACATTAGAAATAGAAAGAAAGTGAGGTTCCACCGGTGACAACATAATTATGGGGTTGATGGTTATCCCAAAACATGTGGTTACCATGGCAAGCTGTAAGTTGATCCTAATTTGGTGTTCTTAATGCTTTATTTGAATTACATTCCAATATTTATCCGTGATTGAATTGTATATCTTAATTTTTTAAAATTAAATATTAATTTTTTTTTATTCCATTTAAACCAAGATGATTAATTAGTACTCTTCCAGAAATTAAAAAATTAAAATTGATGGACCGAAAGAAATGGCACGACGTCGTTATAGCCCTCGTTGTCATCATAATTGGGATCAATGCCATTAGGCCCATTACCACCATTTCCAACCCAGTTATCCCATAAATGCATGGAACCAAGTGAACTGGTGGGGTCACACATCCACGTGGAGACATTTCATTCGAGCGTAACTGTAGGAACAACGTCCATTTCCCTCTTGACGTAAGGTGAAAAACCAAAGAATAATCAATAATTAGTAGTTGGCAGAAGTTGAGTGGGACCCACTAATGATCCTATTTGGCGTTGACTGTGACGCCTTAAAAAAGTATAGACTTGGTTGCTAGCTACCGTTCGTTTATGAAACGGTGTACGGATACCGACACACTCGCCTCCATTTTATCATAACCCGCACGGCACACACTCACTCTCTCTTTCCTTAGCGTAATTACTACTTATAATATAACTTAAAAATTAAGCGCAATTCTCTAATTATACGATTTGTATATAATACCAAACGGTTTATTGTAGAATTGTATTGAGGTTGTTGGTGAATTTTGTGTTTAAATTTTCTTTTGGTATAAAAAAAATTTACTCAATTCTAAAATTAAAATATATCACAAAACTATTAAAAAAAATTGCCTTAAAGTAATACTTAGTAGGTTCTTTGATCGGAATATAACAATTCAAAAATAATTCTACACATTTATTATATTTTTTAATTTATTTACTTTAATATTACAATTTTAAAAAAATAAAATAAAACATGACATGCGGGGACCATTAGACATATAATCTACCAATCGGCGTGTCTCTACTATATTGGACCTGCCGAATAGCTAATGACGTGTTTCTATGTAGTCACTTCCTTTTCCTTTTCTCTTTCTTCTTGAGACTCCTCTGACTTCTCCTTTGTAAAGTGTGAAAAACAAACACGCCGTCTGCCATTTGGCGTGTTCTCACTAGATGCGCAAAATGGCATACGACATGTCTAGTGGTCCTCACACATTAAATTCTATATTTTTTTATTTTTTAAAAAAGTATAACATTAATGTAAATAAACTAAAAAAGTGTAATAAATATGTAAAATTATTTTTGAAATGCTATATTTCGGTCAAAGAGCCATACTTAGTACTTAGAAATTACTTATTAAAAAAATTACTAATAACAAAAATTAAATTTGAGCTTTACAAGCAAAATACTTTAACTTTTATTAATTGAACTGACTCTCCAAGTTGTAACTTAAAACCCAAAATACCAAAAAAAAGAAAACAATATATAGATAATTAATATGTATAGACAGAATTAGCATATCATCATTAAAGAAGAAAAAGAAAGATATAATATGGTGGTTTAGAAAAAGACAACAGGATTAGGCCCACTCAAATAAAATTCATTATCCGCTTTTAATGCAATTTATTAGTGCTGATAGATTAGGTATTAAACATTAGTCCACATATAAGACGAAAGAACCATGGAACACTAATAAAAGCTTGTACTCATAGGCATGGGAAAATGTCATTTTTTTCTTACTTGGCAAAACTTACTGCCCAAAACTTAAAAGTCTAAATGGCAGACATTTATGAAATTTCATCTTACAATAAAATGTTGGACTTTAATTAATTTCAATTACGTGCTGTAATCATCAACTTCTGATTACAAGTATAGAAAAGCAGCAAGTAGCCGTGATTTAAGCACTTCTTCACCGATCAGTAGTGATATTAAGTTGCTTAAAAAATCCCATCACTTTCTTGTCAATACCAAACCAAGAATAAATGTTCCCAACTGTTTTGATTTCTAGCTCTACACCAAACTCAAGCTAAAAAGCTACTTTAATGTTATCATTTTAACCATTTAACTAACTAAAATTTTGTTTCACAATACAATTATTCATGATTTTGTCACTATATATAAAGATTAAGTTACTTTAATATTATCGAGCAATACGCTAATGACATATGCTTAAAATTTTAGGAGAGAGTAGACAGATATCTACTCGAAAAGATTAGCTCTAAAGTTCAATTAGCGCTAATGACAAAAAATTTCCTTAAAGAGAGTTACTCAATAAAATGAACTTTTAGTTGAAAAGGGAAATATATATATCATCACTCCTATATTATGATAATATAACTTTGTTGCTACATTTACACACTTAGCATTCTAATAATCCAACATTTAGAAATTAAGAAGTGGGTAAAATTGGTTTAATAATTCTCTCTTTATCATATAAGCATTAATAGCATTAAAAGCGACAAAAATGGGGGAAAAAAAGACAAAACTGTAGTCAAAATCAAATATAGTCACCCAAAAACTGTGGCACATACTAGATATGTAAATAGCATTTACTTTTTTCTTGGTTTTATTATTAATTTTGAGTTTTATTTTCTTTAATTGTACTTAATTTTTTTGTTAAAAAAATGTTATTTGAGTTTATGCTAGGTGAGTGATGTTTAAGGCTCAACATTTAGGTGGGACCCCTACCATTAAATGACTAATGTTTAAGAAAGGATACTAGTTTGAAGACACGTAAATTCTTCATTGGTTTCTCCAAAACAATTTTCTTTTGCTCTCCCCTGTGTTCTCTGTGATCATCATTACCACCAACTTCAGAGTAGAGGGTAGAGACGCCATGGTTAGAGAGGTAACTATTCAATGCTTTACTGGTAATTCTGCTCATTACAATGGAAAAAATTGAAAATATGCCTTCTTTCTCCATTTTCTTCTGGCACTCAGGATTCCTTCCCCCCCTCTTCCTGTTCACCTTCTTGGATATATTACACTGTTTTATGTCAGTGAAAGATGAAGATTTTCTGGGTTTTTTTAGTGTTAACATTCATAGCTGTCAAACATTTGGATCAAAGTGTTTGAATTGTAAAATGGGTTGGAAACTGCTGTGTGCTTCTTGTTTTGGTAACTGAGAGTGTTATGCAGTCTTCTTTTACAGTTAATTTCCTGAACCAGAGAGGAATCTGTACTCTTTGTTAGGCACAGATTCAGGAGGTTCTTTCTTGGTTGATTATGGGTATTCTAGCATGTCATGTTTAACGGAATGGCAATTCAATTTTTGCTCTTATGTTGAGTTTGTTATTGATTGGGAATTAACCTGCTTGCCAAGTGTTTGCTAAAAGTATTCTTCATCATAATGTTGGAAGTAATCTTCATTGTTATGCATTATTATGCAGCTACATATTGTGATTTTCTGAATTGGAGGGCTAGTTAATGGGGAAGTAAAAACCATGTCTATCAATGTATGCAGAATTTGTATTTTGCAGATGGACTGACATTAAGAAATTACCCATTATTGGTATCTAGTTAGGACCATGTTGGTATTAGTTGTTAAATCAGTGGTCACATGAATTTACGTTTCATTGAAAACCCATCACTTGTTGCTGTCACAGCTTAATTATAAGAATGTGACTTGAACCGATAGATCAATTTTAATTATGTCAATCTTTCATCTATTAGAATGTCATAGAGAAGACGGGGAAATAAAGCCAGTCCCGTATTTAGAAGGCTTCTATTTTAGAATTTTGGTAATTAATGATTATGGCAAGGAGAAAGGCAGCTCCGATATTTCCTTCTTAGCATAACATGTCAAATTAGATGGTGTAAGAGTACAGAAATGTCTGTTGCATGGAATCAATTCTCTGCATAATCATGCATCTCGTTTTGACTTACTGTGCCTTGTACTGATCTGAAATTAGTCTGTTAGTGATGGCAATTTAGCAGTAGCACATGATGTGGGGCAAAGCCAAAAGCAGGAGGGAACAAAATAGTAAACAGTTTAAGATGTACAACAAGAGTGAGGGATAGATCTGAAAAATATGTACACAAACAAGCCACATACAAACCACTGCACATGCAAAATCATTTAAAGGCCATCAAACCAAAGCTAATTATACCAACAGTTCAATCCCCCCATTAAGTTTCTCCTTGTCCTTTTTCTATAGTAGTTACAATATATAATTGCTTTCCCATTTTGGAGTGGAAAATTGAGAAGCATTAGTCAAGCATAATGCTCGTAGAAAAATTATGGCGACTAGAAAACTAGAAAGAAATATAACTTGGTATATCAAAAATTGGCTGTTAGAAACATTTGAAGTTTCACTAATGACAGGCTTGTTTGAGGGTCCTTTGCATGTGTGTAGGCGCAAGGGTTAATTTGTGACCAAATTTACTCAATGGAAACTAAAAGGTACAAATTATCTGAACCTCTAACTTGATGGACACAAAATATGTTGCCAGCTTGACCCTATAGGTGGTTCTTTTGACAGATGTGCTTCATTAGTGACAAAGGCTTCTTGGTTTTGAGCAAAGATTTTTAAGACCCCTCCTTCTGCTAGGTTTGCAGATAAACTCTTTCTCTTATCCATAAAAGGGAAGAGTTTCATTGTCATAACACCAAGATTCATATGGAAGAAGAACTAACAATCATATACAAATGTCAGGTGGCTACTGTTGGCACCTTCCCTATTGCACTAGCTTTATGTTCTTGCTTAGTTTTTGCTCCTTATAAGCATCATTGCATATCTCCAATTCAGTAGAGTTTTTTGTCAGCTTTGGTTAGATCAACTAACATGCATATATTTTATGTTTTTTCGGTGACCAGAAAAATCTGCTATTCAGGTTTCTTTATGGCCAAACCATAAGGAACATAATTTTTTAAGTCTAAAGTTTTCTTCGTACTCATGAACAAAATTTCAGTGGCATTATTTTTTTTCTCCCACAGCTGCCTTCAATATGAGAAGAATTCACATGACTGAACCAAGATTTGATAAAGATCTTATGGAGAGTTAAGCCCATTATATGATTTGAAATACTGAGAAAGGAGGAAATTTCAGTTAATTGATCATAAATTTCCAATTTCACCTTGTTTCTTTGTGAACCCTTTTGACTAACCTGCTGATATTTTTAAATTGAAAGATTGATGCTTATATGTGTTCTGAAATTATTTAGACATCAAATTTAAATATAATGAATGAAAATTGCAACTTTTTAGTTTTTACTGACATCTCTTTTCCAGAATGATGAGATGCCTATTGGATGGCCGCTTGGCCTTGGCTTTTTGAATACGAGGCTTAGAGTTTCAGAATCCCTCCCAGCCGCTTCAATACAGCCATATCATTTGCACATCCCATCCTTGAGTTTCTCCTCATTCTCATCCTCCAACCTTGATACTGAGGTAAATTGAATTCGAAGTTTTTACTCATCGCCATCAAAATGAAACTTATTTTGCGAGAAAAAGTATGTTCAATAACACTAAGTTTTCCAGAAGTTCTTTAGTTCATGTTCAATATGAGGCTTAGACATTGCTAGCTATAATAGTGGTTTAAACTTTAAAGCTTTGTGTAAATGTAAGAGTTCAAATTGGGGAAACAGTCAATTCCCCATGGTACATGGAACAAGTATGTCATATAGACCATGTGGAAAATTTGCTTATTTTATGAAACAAGAAAAGTTAGAAGCTTGTATATATACTTCTCTTCTTCTTATGCTTTGTTCTACTGCTTCTGTTGCAACAACCAGTCCACGGCTTCTTTCTTCCAAGACAATAGTGTATCCCTCGGTCGGCTAATCGGAATTAGACCCGGTGAAAGAGGGCGCGGCAGCCGCTTGTACTTCCCAAACTCACTGAGGTTTGAAGAAAGGGAGACGACACTAGCAAAAGGTTCAGGTTCTGATGATTCTAAGGTACAAAGAGTAGACATGTCTAGAGGGATTTGCATTCCCATACTACTTGGTGCCCTGCTAAAGATTAGCAGAAGCAAGAAGAGTTCAAAGAATTAGCACATGATGGTGAAGCCATACAAATATTCTGACCCTTGAGTCTCAATTCTCTTGTTCGTAGTCACAATTCAGAAAAGAGTTTGTAATCTCAGCCAATTTTTCTACCTTTCCAATGTTCCTTGTAATTACCTTGCTCTCTTTCAAGCTATTCCAATAATAATAAAAATACAAGATAGCCCAATTGCTGATGAATTTTATTAGAAACAGGAAGGTATTAGATATATTTTTTTACTTTTTCTTTTTGTCCTCCATTTTTATTAAAACTAGAAATGATAACAATTGTGTTCATAATAAAAATTCCTTAAAAGATAATATGTTTCAATTTAATGATTAAATTGAGTAGACATAAAAAAAAAAAANAGTAAATTATTGCTGTCATTAAAATAAAAAATAATTTAGACTAAATTACTAAAAAAAATTTAAGTGAATTACAATTATTGTTAAATTTTTAACCTATCATTCACTAATCAATAGTCATCGCATATTTATATTTGTCAACGATCATTCTATGCATGTCAGTAGTCATAAGTGAGAGTAATTTAGAAAAATTAATAATAATTATTCAGCTATTTTTTTTTAGTAACTCACCTAAAATTATTTGTGGTTTAAGTGACTTAATAATAATTTACTCTAAAAAATTTTGTTGAAATTAAGCGGTTAATATCAACATAAATAACTCTTCTTTATGAATGGACTGTTTTTGCTTAAAAAAAGAAAAAAGAATAATCATGTTCATCCATGTCCTGATAAAAAAAAAAAAAATTGAAAAAAACCCAACAATACTGAGCTCATTTCAGCCGACTATTGCAGAATAACACCCAACAAGCCCAAACCCAAAACCTGTTAGCAAAAGAAAGAAAATGAAAAAGAAAAGAAAGTGCAAAACCCCACAAAGCAAAAACCCCGCTAGCCCGGTGCCCCTGCTTCCGAAGTGTCCCCTCTACAACTATGTCCTCCGCATCCTTCGTCGCCGCCAGGTCTCTACTGCGCACCGCCGCATCCCGGACATCCGGGGCGGTGAATTTGGCTGCTGGTGCTAGAGCAAGACCCACTCGCTCGCCGTTTCGGATCCCAAAGCAGAGCTCACTCTCTAATCGCATTTTCAGGTAATGGTGATTAACCCTATACCCAAAAAAAAACCACCTTTCTCTGTTAGAATTTGAGTATATTTTCTCGTTTATGTTTCTGGGAAAGGTCGCCTGTGGAAATGAGTTTCTGCGTGGAATCGTTGCTTCCATATCACACTGCCACTGCTTCCGCATTGCTCACTTCCATGCTCTCTGTTTCTCGCCGCTCATACGGTTGGACCCCTGAAGGTAATTTCTTCTTTCTCTTTACTGGAATAATTTTTAAGTCTATCTATGTGTTATTTGTTATCTGTTCAAAGCTTGAAAATTGATTGCGTCTGTTGTGGATTAAATTGTGGGTGTTTTATGCAATTGGATTGAGAAACTTTATTGTTGATTTGTGCTTGTTTTGGCATTTGCAAAGAAGCTAAAAAGGAATAACTTGATTTTCATAGTCAATCTAATTTAATGATAATTGGCGTTGGATTATGAAACATAATTGTCGCATCATATTATATGGAATCAGCAACGAATCCTGATGTTCTCTTTGCACTGAGTCATGGAATGAGTCTAAAATAAAGCTTTGTTCCACCATGTCAATTTCTTGCGTTTAAAGCGTCCCAGACTCCAAGTATTGGGTATTAAAATTCTCCATTGGATCAAATAGTCTTCCATTAACATGCTAATCACTCTATTGGTCGCTGAGTCTTTCATGTTATTTCACTTCTTATTTTCATTTGGCAGCAAATTGTCAGTATCTAGGGGATAAAAGCTTTTGCCTGGGTTCAAATGACTACTGCCAAGCTGATAAAAATAAATCCGACTTGTAGGTCAAACTGCAATAGATTATGCATCTACTTCATATGTGAAATCCCAAAGGCTGCCTGAATATTTCCGGTGCTCCTTGGAAATGAATTTACAATGCGTTGTCAAAGTCTGGTCTGATACTTAGTGCTTACTACCCTATGATGCACTTTTATAGAACAGCCTTCTGTCTCTCTCTCACTCTCTTTCTCTGTCTCCCTCCCCCTCGCTCCCTGTCTCTCTCTCTCTCTCTCTCTCTCTCTCTCTTCCAGTTGAGTGGGTGGGATTCGTTTGCCAACAAACATAAAGTCAGATAAGGTATATTAAAATGGGGAATTTCACAGAAATATAATGTAGACTTGTCCATAGTATTTTTCCTTCTGGGTGGATTGGTGGGAATGTGTGTAGTTTTGTTTCTTTTGCTTTTGGGGGTGGGAGGAGAGCGTAGTTTGTGTCAGTTAACTTAAAATAAAGATGTTGGGGGTATGTGTGTACACTCTTTTTTTTTTCTTTTTCCAAAATTTTGGTTATTTTCAATTAGTCTTTCTCTCTTGCTCCCACAATGAAAGGATGCATATTTTTTCCCTTTTGTAGGGCAAGAGAAGACTAGATGAAGATGAAGCATCAAAGATGATTTCAGTTGGATTTGTTTCCAACATGGGGTTTTGAAGTATTGAGATCTTCTCCTGTAGATTAGGTGAGAGGACTGGATTTCTAAATTCAATGTAGAATAAGATGATGAACACCATTTTTAGTTGACAAAGTGAAGAGAATTGTCAACTTAATGGTATTTCTTGATAAATTTCCCAATTCTATTAATTAATCTGGAGCATCTGTTATAATGAACAATCTTTGTTCAATAGTATTGACTGATTTAATGAATGGGCCCTTTTCCCCTCAAAAAATAACTTCCTTGTATTACCTTAGGCATTCCATTTTGTGAAATTGCACATAAATATTGCTTTTGAATTTAGCTTGCAACAATATTGGTAATGAAACAATGTAAATTCTTAAAATTTATCTGTCTACTGATGTAGCGAGTCATAAATAAGTTTGTTTTAATATGAAGTGGGATATACCGAATAACCATGCAAAGGGGTCTGTGACATCTGATTTAAACTGGACTATTATATAAATTAGCTGTCACTTAGAGATAATCACATGGAGACCATACTGATTTATTGTATTCACTCAGATTGCAATGATGATGTATGATGAATGACAGAGGGTTCGAGCAAAGTTTTATGTAGGTGGCTCTAAAAAAGGTGGTCAAGTACTGCTGTTTCTTAGGATTTCAAATGCTTCCTTTGTATCTGTAATGTCAGACAAGCATTTACTTTTAAGTTGTTGAATGACTCTAAATCTGCATGAATAAGTTTATACTTTATAAATGCATTTTGGTTTCTAGATACTGTTATTTTGTGTATGCATTTTGGTTTCTTAATCAATTGATGATTTCATGATATTATGAATGGTACGTGTGTGCATGTGCTTAAACTTTGATAAACAATCTCAGACTACCATATAAACTATCATTTCAAGGTTGATATGATACCTAGGTCTTTTCACAATATGTGCTACCAATAATTATAGAGTACTTAACATGCTGCATAACTTAGAAGAATCCCTTTTAGAGCATTAATTGTATAACAAGTTTTTTCCTTCAGTATCTTTGGTTTCCTTGACACGCAAAATTTTGCTTAAAATAAATTATTCTTAAAAGTGTTGCCAATCTTTTATTGCTTCTCTCAGTTGCCAAAATGCTGTGTAAATCTAATATCTTGTCATGCAGAATGAAAACCAACCTCAATGAGTATTATATAAGGATGTCACATTTTCACATACAAGTTCATCAGATGATATAATAATACTTGCTGCCTTTGGTACCACCTTCCGTTTTTGACCTGGCTGTTTCTTACTTTCTTTGTTTAGGGTCGTGAATCATTTGCTGTTTGGCTTTAGGCTTGGGAACTTG
Organism: Cercis canadensis; assembly: GCA_003255065.1. Classification (NCBI taxonomy): domain Eukaryota; kingdom Viridiplantae; phylum Streptophyta; class Magnoliopsida; order Fabales; family Fabaceae; genus Cercis; species Cercis canadensis. Next base: position 179,362 of record QAOA01005869.1, read on the forward strand.
CCATGTAATGCTCCTTCATTTCCATTTGCTTTGCTTTGTCTTGAAGTTTTGTGTTTTGGATCTGAATGATATCTACACAACTTATAATCTTACAGTCATCATATTAGTGAGGATCTTGGACTTTCGGTTGACATATGAGTAATAGAGTGGAGAGTTACATATTTCATAAGTTTTCTTTTCTTGAATTGTAGATGGATGATTGTTGTTTGTGGGTGCCATGCGTTGCTCTACTTTCCATGGATTTCACTGAACTTTAATAGACCAGCTTGAAGGATTTCCTCCTTGGTTGGATGTGAAAATTCAATGACTTATTCTACAAGCATCCAGAACTGTGTATTATGCTGGAAAATGATTTGTTATAAATTTTCAGTGTTGAATCTTTCTTTTGGAAAACTTTGATTTGTTTCTCCCTGCTGCAAGTTCTGTGGAATGAGAAGATCCAACAGAAAGGGTAGGCAAGTATGATTCAGACTTGTCGTAAACCAATCCAAACTGGCAGAATCAAATCTAGGCGTTAATCAGCAACAGTGTTACCTGGCTTTATAAATGTTTATGAGAATGTAACATGGAAATAAAAGACAAATAAAAGAAGCTTCAAACTTGAGTGGCTGGAATGTATTAGATTATTATCTAAACTAAAAAAAATTAATGAAAAAAAGAAAAATAAACATGATTGTTTATGGTGGCTTACCTTCGGATTATTGAAGTAAATCTAGGGTAACATGTTATCAGTTGCTATAACTTTTGCTAAGAAAAGAGGACAAGTTTACATAATCAGTAAGTGAGAATTAACCCTTAATTTTGGTACCATTAGGTTTTAGATTGTGTAAAACATCCAAATAATTTGACAAATTTTAAATTTACGGGGATTCTATGATATTACATGAGTATGTCATATTATACTGACGTGATAATTATACGTACTTTTTATATTTTATTGAATATAAATATAATTTATTTTATTTTCTCAAATAAATTTAAAAATAATTAATTTATACACGTGTCATTTTTATATTAGCTAATNTATGACATATTATACGAATATAAGAAGTATTTAAAAAACTTCTTTAATTTTAACTAGGTGAGAATTACATAGTCAAAGAATTTAACTTAAAATAGAAGATATTTTGATCAAATTAAATTCAAAATTTATCAATTACTTAGGTGTATACACAATAAAGATCTCTGCAATAATATTAAGGGCAAAGATTGGTTTTGTCGTTAGTGCCTATTTTGGCCATAATACACAATATAACAACTGGCCAAGAAAATAAGCGCGTAAAACTATTATTTGTGGTCAGATAATCATTCTGAGATTCAAAGGTCGCTTTCGTCTTGTTGTCCTTGTCCTGGCATGAATGAACATTTGACCCCATCCCTTAAAAGGTTTGTCTAGCTTGTGAAAAGGATTAATATTACTATTTTTCGTTGATTTAAAGTAAAACAATTTNGTATACACAAATCTCTGCAATAATATTAAGGGCAAAGATTGGTTTTGTCGTTAGTGCCTATTTTGGCCATGATACACAATATAACAACTAGCCAAGAAAATAAGCGCGTAAAACTATTATTTGTGGTCAGATAATCATTCTGAGATTCAAAGGTCGCTTTCGTCTTGTTGTCCTTGTCCTGGCATGAATGAACATTTGACCCCATCCCTTAAAAGGTTTGTCTAGCTTGTGAAAAGGATTAATATTACTATTTTTCGTTGATTTAAAGTAAAACAATTTATATACAGCCTGATAATATTATTTTTCTTGTAACAAGCATTTGTTCTTATTGTTAATGCATCAAAGTTAAGTTCCCACACCTACCAGCACTTTATATTGTGCGTTTGGGGTTGCACACCACTTGGGACTCCACCTGTAGAAGCAACTTTCTGCCATATCATGTTTGGATTAGTTTAGGGAGGAAATTTTGCAGCTTCCCAAGACACTAAAATCATAAGCTCCTCTTGTAAGCATTTGATTTTGGTGCCTCCGAAAGCTGCAAAATCTCCTCCCAAAAGCAAATACAACCAATGTGATTCTAAAGGAGCCGCAATGTCCCCCAACCATACATAGTCATTGAGACTATAACTAAACTACTAGTTTCGTGTCACTGTCAACAAGTTATCCATGCTACACAAGTTGCATATTAATAAACTCAGAAGATATAATGTTATTTTGGTTATCAAGGTAATGAAAGATAGAAACTCAGCAGTGATACATACCACCACTGAACATTGAGATTCTAATTTTGAATGTTAACAAAATATATAAGGTTCACAGTACCGTTAATTGCAGCCAGAAGCGACCCACTCAGCAATAGAAAACACGATGAGCAAAAAATACAGAGAAATAGATGGATAATTATATTAACACAATATTATACTTCTTCTCAAGTTCATTGGATACAGTTGCTGACAAAGATAATATATCAAATCTTGATCCGTTGACACAACACCGTTCAAGTGACATCAACTAAATCCTTAAAGATGTCAAACATGTTAAAAAGGAGAACACAAGGTAACTTATGTGAGAAAGTATACCAACCCATCCATCACGAGTCAATATTTACCTTCACAGTATCCATTACATGGTAAAGAAATCATCAGGCATCTTTGCACTCTTCTGTTTAGTCATTCTTCAACCACATTCACCAATTCATACTCGACCAGAGAAAGATTGTTATCCTCTTTAACTACGAATTTTGCAGGTTCAGTGACTTCAATGCGGCCCCATTTGTCCACAGCTAGCCTCATTGATCCCTTAAACATGTCAATCTTTGCATTACGAAGAATAACTGTATTCTCTGGCTTCATCAAGTCAACTGCATCAAGCAAACAAAAGACTCACATCATCACAGAATAGAACATCAACAGGTGCCCTATTTCTCTATTTTGTACGAGTGCATGATATAGTGACACATGTACTAGCAGCCATTGAAAGCTCATAAGAGGTAAATTTTATTAACTGAGCTTACCTTAAACTTCAAAGCTAATAAATGTTAACCTAGAAATCCATGTGAAATGCAAATATACTAGCATAGATATTGTAAATGTGCTCTCCAAAAACTACAAATCCCATTCACTCCAAGAATTTGTAAAGAAACGATGAAAACAAGCAAAATAAGAGATAAGAATCTGAATTTAACATATACATCTACATTCATTGCAATCCCATCCCATTTTCCATGTTGTCATCATTCCCCAACAAAGCCTAAAAGCTGTCATTGCCATTCTCCAATTGTTGTCTTCTAGTTCATGTCAGGAGTGAATATATGAAATTGCACGTGCAGGGATAAACCACAGCCTCCATGTAACAGCCAAAAATTAGTTCACTAACATGTGAATTGAACTGTGGATGCGGAAAAACTAAAACCAAAATGAAGTTAAATCCAAGTTACAATTAAGCGTGCTACTTCCCTTTCATCGTGCTTGTTTAAAGTAAACAAATTGATATCAATGAATTTAATACAAAACTGATTATAAAAGCATTCTTGGTGATAACTGATAAGAAACACCAAAATATAAATGATATGATAATAATTGAAATAACTGAATTAAGCTCATAGAAAGTAAAGATCCTTGTATCACTAAATGCATAGAAACAGAAGCGTGAACTACGAAACATTTGGTCGTAAAAGGATAACACGGATTAGGGGATACAAAAAGAGATCCAACCTCAGCACTAGATTTCAACCAGTATCAACTTCAAGAGAGTAGCTTATAATTCACAAGAACACACTTTCAAACCAAACATTTTGATTTTTCCTACTACCATGATAACACTCTGTTTGTTCCCCCCACTAGACAACTCATAGACATCATCCCTGATCACCGCAAATGATCGAGGATCGAAAGCAATAAGGAGAATAACTACATCAAAGCAATCTACTCTTTCTATACTGCTTTTAATATCTTAACACACCCAGTGGCAAGCCTAGAGAGAAAATAACTTGATAACCTGCAAAAACACCTTGTCAAATCTTAGGAATATGAATCCCAAGCATAACAAGCCAGGACAACGAAAAGCTAAAGAGATTCCATACGCAAGATTCCAGTGTTATGATTAAATTAGCAGTTTGTTTCTTTGTTGTGATTACAACCACTATATTAAACCCAGTACCACAAAACATATCCACAACCCCAGTTTCTCATTTTCAATCCCAGTGCATTTTGGAAAATAAAATCACAATTTCAACCGATCCCCACAATAATGTAGATCCTACCAGGAAAATGTCGAGCAAAAAAATTCAAAATCCAAATACATCAAGCGTGCCCATGTGGAAAAGTTTGAAATTTTAATAAAGGGAAATCAGAGGGTGCGGTTTTGATTTGAGTTAGACCTTGTTCGTTGCGGGCGGTGAAGATGATAGTGCCGGTCTCATCGCCGATGAGGCACTCGGCGATGAGAGTGGGGCGGACGTTCTGGGAAGTGGAGGGTCTTCCTTTCTGCAAAACGGTGTTAGAGGACAAGACCTTGGCGACCAAAGTGTGACCGTTGGTTCCCGGTTTGAGCTGATCCACTTTGATGAACACCGGCTTTCGCTTTGCGGGTTTGTTGGCGGTGCCATCTTGCTGTTGCTGCTGATTCGTCGTCGCCATTGATTCCGATCAAAAAGCTTAGCTTTGAATCGTTTGGGTTTCTGGATCAGAGCCCTAGGTCCTGAATTGAAGGAATTACAGAGAGAGAGTGGCAAGACCGATGGATTGCACCTGATGTTGTTGGATCATCTTTTCCAGTTGCAAATAAAGCGACATGTCGTTTGCGTCGAACCATCAAACGTCACGTGACACGCCCATCGTGGGGGTCGGGTTATTCCCCATGTAACATGTTGATTGTGTTCTTTTTTCCTCTTTCTTTTTGTGCAAAAAAAATATATTTTAAAGGCTTTTTTTTCTATTATTTTTGAAAGCCTTTGATTTGTTGATTTCCATGAGAAATTATCAATCCTCAAATAATTTATTTAAATAATTAATAATATCACTTGATAATATTAAATTATTTATTTAAATGATAAATAATATATTCTAAAAAATATTTTTTTACAAGAAATAATATGATCCTTGTTAATAATATGATTGAGTATACAACTTCTGACAAAAGACGGTTCAAGTTTAGAACCATTACTTTTTTTTTTTGGGCATATAACCATTAACTAATTTTACAACTAAGTTTAGATAACTCTAAGAAAATCTCTAAATCTTTATCTGATTATACAATAAGGTTAGTTATTCAAAACTTAATGTGGTATTCATACCACAAATAAATATGATATGAAATTATTAATCTAAACAAAATATAGATAGAAAACAAGCATACACAACATAATTGGTGAAATAATTTCTAAAAAATTAAGATCTTAAGTTCAAATCTCCATCTTCATATCTCTAATTAGAAAGATAATTTCTCTGTGAAATAATTTTTATTTTTTAAAAAAACTCAACTACGTATTTATTCATAAATAAATAAATATTATGATATGTTTAATTGTATGGCTAGTTATTTAGTACCATGTTGATATCAGATGCATAATTAACTACTAAAATAATCTAAGCTATGCATTTTATAGGTCCCACATAAATAAAATAAATAATATAAATAATCTCATTTATTAATTTTATTTGTGATATAGATGTCACTTGTAATATTGAATAATTAGCATAATTGTATCGAAAAAAACTCATAATAACCACTTTTGAACGATTAAAAATTTTATTTGCTAAGCCATATGGCTTGTGGACTAAGTGGCCACAAGGTTTTCGTAAGAAGAAGATTTTGTATTCAATGTCTCCTTTCCACAAAAAAGAAAGTTTTCAAAGTATGGATAATACCAGATCATTGATTCTTTTTAAAATTTTTTTTGGCTAAAACTCAAAAATTAAGGACCTAATAAAAAAATCATATTCGCTTTAGAGAGAAAACATAGTTTCCCTGTCAACATATACCTTCATGGCCATTCGCAATCATCAATGGATAATACCATGTTATACAATATTTTACAGTGATGACGAGATAACATGCTTGATTATTATAATTTTATTATTGGAGATTTTATTATACTACATGTGTATATCATATTATACTGACGTGATAAGGATACGTAATTTTTATATTTTATTTGATATAAAATTAATTTATCTTATTTTCTCAAATAAACTTAAAAATAGTTAATTTATACACATGTCATTCATATATTGACTATTCTTATGTAGTATGACATACAACAAAATATCTAAGAAACCTTAATTTATTATTAGAATGATGTAAACTTACACTCATTTTTAAATAAATATGTAATTTATGTTATTTTGATTTTATTTAAGAATTACACGTAATTTTAACAAGATTAACGTGAATTATTTTTTAACTAATAGCATTACTCGATAACAAAATCATACAAACAAAAATGAAAATAGTTTTCTTCTCCAGATAATCTTTTTACATAAGAAAGCTAAATACTGATTTTAATCCATCACTTAAAAAATATTGTAAAAGAGTAATGTAAATTTTAATCAATATCTAAAAATTTAAGTGATTTTAATTTTAAATTCATGTAATTTAAATTAANAAAATTATAACTAGGTCTAGGTATAGTCTTTGGGGGAAAAAGATTAAATAACCTATAGCACTAGGAAAAAGATTGGAGTTAGACCACATGTACAAGTTTGCTAAAGTTTTAATAGGATTATAATTTGGATAACCAATAAACTAATCACATCGGGTGATTAAATAGGATTTCCTTTGGCACTTGGAAAAAGGATGGGATTAGACCATATGGACAAGTTTCTAAAAATTCTAATAGGACTATATTATGGATAACCACTAAATCAATCTCAACGGATAATTTAATAGAATTTTTTTATTCTGGTTCACCCCCCGCCGTAATGTCCAGCCGCGCATCGCGCGGGGCCCAATACTAGTTAATGATAGAAATAACATCACTCCCCAATCGACCTATTCAATGACAAGGACAAACTGATAGTAACAACTAACGACGCGTTTGCTTTCCTTCTTCCTTATTTTAAATTTTTTGTTGGGCTGAAATAACGTTTTGTTTTCATTTGTTAACTTCCTTATTGAGTTTACAATATTATTGCAATTTGCAATGATTAGATTGTCCTAGATCCTATTAATCAATAATTTCCTATCCATTGAAAAAAAAAAAAAGTGTCTCACGTGCTTATGTTATATTTTTTTAAAGTGATATTATCATAATTATTAATGCAAAAAATAATTAATTTTAATTGTTAAAAATAAATAATAAAAATTAAATACTTTTATATATATATATATCTATATATATAATAAAATAAATAAATAAACATTTCCTATCCACTTTTTTTCCAAATTAAGAATATTAATCACAAAATAATCAAACTATAATCCTTAGTCACAAAAAATAAACAAGGGGCAGCAAAATTTCCACGGCCACTGAATCAAAAACAAACCAAACGTGTGTACTATAAACCTAAAGACAAGTCCGACATTTCCTCTCGTTTCTTTACGTCAGCTCCGGTCCTCACCACAAAACAAAGCACCCCTACCCTTTCTCTCTCCTAAGTTCAGTCGGCATTTTTGAAGCTTACTTCCTTTGCCTTTGAACAACCAAAATCTCTTAGAAAAATTCAAAATTTGTGAGAAAAATTTTCAATTTTTTAAGAAAATACAAAACAAAAACAATCACACACTCTCTCTCTCTTTCTACAGTTGAAGCTCTCAGATCAGCTTCAATAGATTCAAAGATTTTCTTCATTAAATAGAGATTTTGGCAATTATTTTGGGTGGCAATTTTTTTTTTTTTTAATTTAAGCCCATTTTTCATAAAAGCTTAATCTTTGATCCTTCAATGGATTCCGATTTCTGGACCTCGCGCCTCNCAATCACACACTCTCTCTCTCTTTCTACAGTTGAAGCTTTCAGATCAGCTTCAATAGATTCAAAGATTTTCTTCATTAAATAGAGATTTTGGCAATTATTTTGGGTGGCAATTTTTTTTTTTAATTTAAGCCCATTTTTCATAAAAGCTTAATCTTTGATCCTTCAATGGATTCCGATTTCTGGACCTCGCGCCTCGCCGCCGCCAAACGCCAGTATACGCTTCAGCATCATCATCAAAGCTCCCACTTAGGTTCGTGTTGATTTGAATTTCATTTTTACAGTGAAAATTTTTCTGGGTTGGGGTAAAAATCTGATTTTTTATTTTCTGGGGTGTCAGATCGGTTGGGGATCGATGATTTCGATGTGGAAGACGAGGTCCGACCCGATTTCCCATGCCCGTATTGTTACGAAGACTTCGACATCGCGTCCCTGTGTTCGCATCTCGAAGACGAGCATGCGTGCGAATCGAAAGTCACGGTACGTGCTGTTCCTGTTCCTGTTTCTGTAACCATTTCCTATGATGTAATCTTAGATCTATGTCTGGTTTTATAAAATCCATCATTGTGCTGAAATTGTTGCTAGATCCTGTCTTTACCATTTTTGGAGATTACCTTTTGGGAGGATTGTACAACAGTGAAAATTTTGTCGTATTCGATTTTGGATGACAAGGGGGTGAAAAAAAGACTTTTTGGTATGCATGATGAAACCGAGGCTGAAATGAGTGGCTTGATAAGCTTGGATGTTATTTTCATTAATGCTTGATGTTTTCTGGAAAAGCTTGTGGAGGACCATGGTTTAAGTTTTCAAAAAATTTAGCTAGTTGCATAGAGGAAACTATACTAGAAGGAATTAAATTTCTCTATATTTCTAAAAGCGTAGAAGGAATTTTATGAGCAGCTCTGCATATAAAGCTCTAAACTGGAATCATATCTTAAGGAAGATTGGAGTCTGCAACTCTTGGATTGCTGCTTAACTGGGAATTTGGGATCTTCAGTTGTGAATCTGGGTTTAATGTGCAATACAAGTACATTGAGTGACATGTTCTTGAGATCAATGGTATTTAGGATCTCCCGCGAGTCATCTGCAAAAGGTTTCTGATATATTGTACTTTTTGAATAAGATCATTGTTCAAACTTAAGCCTTAAGAATTCTAGTCAGCTGGGTTCCCACTAGGATTTAAGAAAGACATGTTTCAATTTTTTTTAGCTCTTGATCGTTGTGTCTTTCTGAGATGCACTGTATTTTGGTCACAAGGAAACAAGGAGTGGTGAGGTAATCTAGCATAAAGCATTATGAGAATTGTGTAAAATAGTGAATGCCCAGAATGTATGCTCACCAAATAACTTAAACTTTGAATAGGAGGGAAACTTGTGTCTGGGAGGACTTGTATGGTGTTCTCTTTATTCTTTTGAGTGCCATTATGTTTTGTATTATTCTGCTTAAATCATATGAAGAGTTTATATGCAGATAATGCCATGAAAACTTTAAAGCAAATCATGAAGGTATTCAATGAATTGTTGTAAGGGGGAAAAAAGGTTTCAAAAGTTTGTGAATTTGCAGATAAAGGGTTTTAGCTGTCATAACTTCTAGATGTATTTATGTTTTAGCTGTCATATCATGAATTGAGGATTTCTCTACTAATAGTTTAGTTTTGGAAAAATTGTTGGTTCTATTACTTATACTTGATGGAAATTAAATACATTAGTTTTAGCTGTCGTTCATGATCAATGAATAGTAGTTGAATGATGATATTAACATATCCCTCCTAAAGGATTGAATAGTGATGTTATGTTTATTATTCACTAAATCTGGTTATGATAGTGTCTCAATGTTTCATTTTCTATAATGCAGATTTGCCCTATATGCTCAGTTAAAGTTGCACGGGACATGTTAAGTCACATAACGCTGCAGCATGGACACTTGTTTAAGATATCCTTTTATGCTGTTATTTTGATTTGAAATGTTTAGCTTGTATAGATGATGGGTTGTTTTATCATGTGATTTATCAATTCTTCTTGTTGCTTCCCTTAACTGAGGATTACTTACAGAGAAGGCGCAGGTTACGAAGAGTAGCTATTCCTAACAGTCAGGCATTGTCTCTTTTGGGTCGGGATCTTCGCGAGGCTCATTTGCAGGTGCTTCTTAGTGGTGGAGGATATCGCTCAAACAGTTCTAATGTATCTAATGCCGCTACTGATCCATTCCTATCCTCACTTATTTTGAATTTCCCTGCTTCTGAAGCAGAAGAAATTTCAAAATCTGTGGTAACAAGTTCTGAAGATTCTTCTGCAAAGAATACAGCACCTGCTCATATTTGGAAATCAAGGTGCTTTTCCAGGATTTTTCAGTCCCTTGTTCTTTAATTTATTGTACGGATTTTCTTAATCTTTTCATTCTCCTGTCACTGTTTATGCATTTAACCATTCAGTCCCCTGTACACTCATCAATCTTTTCATTCACATCTTGTATTTATATAGGAAACGTCTTAAGACTCTTAACCATGTGCTTAATGTTGACCATGTGATGGAGCTGGTTTTCCATGTTTTCTATATAAGAGTTTTTAATGTACACCATTAAAATGTGACACACGAATGTAATGGCGTGGGATAGGTGGTAGTAGGATCTGGTGACCTTTTGATGTCTTCTATATGCAAATGATCCACCATTCTCCTTCTGTTCACCTAGGAACAGACAAAACATCTCCCTTATTTGTGAATGCATTGGACCTATTAATTATGCGCAACCTGACTAAATTTCGTCGAATAATATCTTAATCTCTCTCTCTCTCTCTCGCTCTCGCACTCTTTTTTCTAAATTATGTCTTTCTCTGTGTGCAGTTTTGATCCCTCCTTGAGTAGTGAAGAGCGTGAGAAAAGGATGAGGCAGGCTGCAGGGAGGTCTGGTTTTGTGCAGGATTTGTTTCTTTCGACTTTGCTAGGCAACTAATGGAAGCTGCAAGTTGCTTAGAAAGAATAAAAGGATGCGAGGTTCTTAAGAATCTTGATGAAGGATACCCCCAATGGGATAAAGTGATTATATGACAACTCATGTTAGCCGCATTGTGATTATCAGGAAGCACTTGTGACATAAATGCTTGATGATAATTATCCATTCAACCCACCCTTGTAAGCAGTCTCCATCATATAGATGTATTACATTCTGAAAAAAACTAGTTTTCTAGCTTATGGAATACTTGATTTCTATATTTTATATGTTGGCATCTTCAACCCCTTTAAATGCAAAATTTTCTAGCATGATCAACATAAGGAGCCCTATGCTCTGGTTTGATCGAAATGGAAGCAGATGAGGTGTAGAAGAAATTGGAATTGCTCCTTTTAATGAAAACATATTCATATAGATTGATATTTCCGTTCTTACAAATCCTTCATGTTTTCTGCTTGTATTTAAGGGAGAGATTAATTGTGAGAATATGCATTCAACCAAAATGGATTGTGAGCAGTAAACTACTTATACAAGATTTGTAACACCTTTACAAAATTTGCATATACAAAATTTGTTACACCTTAGAAAAAATTGGCTTTCTGCAGGTAGCAGAAGTTGTTTAACACGTTATTGGTTCTATGCTTCTATGCTACATTACGTTAGATTAAAGGAAGTAACCAAGTTTGAAGCTAATATTGTAAGATCCTAAGGTTGACATGTCGCTAAAAGTAATGCTATATATACAACTACAAACACTTTTCTGCCACATTTTTCAAATTATGAGTTTAGTTAGTGTTACTTAAAATTATTTTTGTTCTACCAAGATTTTGTCGAAGTGTCAACAGTTGTTTGGTTCAGCAATGAGAAATTTTGACTCTCACTCAATGGTGAGAGTCTGTTGGTAAAGCATTCGACATGAACCTTGTCTTGATTCGAATGGGTGAGAGTCTGTTGGTAAAGCATAACCCTGTCTTGATTCGGATGATAAGCGCAGCCTCCTTGATTCTTAAATTTTGATGCACCCAACTTACCAAGATTCTGCCACTTAAATTGTTCCTAAGTTTTGGTGCCTTCAACCTACCAAAATTCCGCCACTTAAATTGTTCCATGATTAATGCTTGATATTGACCGTTGAATGATCCAATTGTGTCAAATAATTTGTTATGATGAGGCTATCTATGGTATTTGCTTGCTATTTCGTGATCGTGAGTTCATATCTATATTGTTCAGCTGTCAATTTATCTCAACATTTGATTCAACCATGTTTGGACATAGGAAAAGGACGTTATTCATTCCTGTCTGTATTTCGTTGGAAGCCCTTCCGTCTTTAAATACTTGATGAATGCACAAGGCTACAAATCAAGCACGGCAAGTGAATTATTTCCATATATAAGATGGTAATTTATAAAATAAAAAGTATTGTGTAAAATTGGTATAAAAAGAAAAAAAAACATATGATTTGTCAAAAATAAAAGCTTAGGAAGATGTTTATTGGTTANGAAGCCCTTCCGTCTTTAAATACAAGGCTACAAATCAAGCACGGCAAGTGAATTATTTCCATATATAAGATGATAATTTATAAAATAAAAAGTATTGTGTAAAATTGGTATAAAAAGAAAAAACATATGATTTGTCAAAAATAAAAGCTTAGGAAGATGTTTATTGGTTATTCTTATAATATTAATAGTTTATGTGATATAACAATTGAAAAGGGGTTAAGTATTATTTTGAGGACATGATTAGTTTGCATAAAGGAGCGACTGGTTATGATACACGACAGTGGAAGACTGAGTTGTCGCCATTAATTAGCAGAGGAAGTGGCAAATTAGTTGACGATTTCTTAATTGAATGCTCATAATCTAGTAATAAAAATAGGTTTAAATGTTATATAAGTTCTCTTCAAANCTATAGTTTGAATGAATTTTGAATTAGGTTCTTATAGTATTTTTTTTTTTGGGTCCTTATAGTTTAATTTTTTTTTTTTAATTTGGTTCATGTCGTCACCCCTAATTATAATTCTATCAATTTAGTGCTTACATGATAAATGACTTATTTATGTGGTAATAAAAAGAGCTGATATAACGCCAAAGTGGCACAATTGTCACATCATCATCTTTCCTCTTAAAGTTTAAAGTTGGTCAAGATGATGAGATAGTAATTTTTGTACTATTTTGGTGTCACGTCAACTTCTTTTATTGTCACATAGACAAATTATTTGTCATGTGAGTATTAAATTAATGGAGTTATAACTAGTGATGACAAATACCCAATTAAAAAAAATTTAAATTATAAGGATCCAAAAATAAAAAATATATATATATTATAAAGATCTAATTCAAAATTTGTCCAAACTATAAGGACCTTCAGTATATTTAAACTATAAAAATAATATTCACATGGATAAAACTTGACCCCGTTATAGATTGTTTAAAGATTCAACTTATTATAATTTTTTGACTTTTATTTATAATTCAACAAAGTGACAACCGGACATGAATGAGATGTCGTCTCATGATGAATGAATTAAAATAAATAAAAAAACCTTCTATTTTACATGATATAATAATAATAAACTAACACAAATATCAAAATTAATAAATTTTTTATTTTTATTTTAAGAGTAAGGATATTATGAATCAATTTTTACACATTAAAATTAAATTTATCTTTAAAGGTTAACTCTAAATTTTTTATTTTTGGCCTTGACACTAGAAATCTAATTAATTTTCTTGTTTTGAAGTTCCTATTATGAATGTGAGGGTTTAGAGGAAAAATGTGGTCTTGATAGGAACAATAAGGAAACTTTAAAAGCTTGGTCCACCAGACAGCCAATAAAATATTCACGTGCTGTCCGACATCCACCAATCTTCCACTTTCCTTTTTCCCAATTACGGACTTCCACTTAACCACCAGAGCACAACCCTATCCAGTTTAGTCATCGAATTCAACGGCTGAGATTCGAAGTCAATGAACCGTCAGTCCAATCGGGTGAGTCAGAGCAGATAGACTCCCCCGTTAGATAATTACAACGTTGACGTCATCATTCCATTTTAATAAGAACGATGACTTTTTCTAACTACATGATTCTTTAAACCGACCTCTGTTTTGTTCTGTAACTTCTGTTCTTCTCTGTTTTCAATCCTTAAGAGTAATCTTAAAAACAGAAGCTTTCCTCTTCGGAGAATTCCCTGTAAGACACAGAGGGACTCTCTTGTTTCTGGTTCTGAAGAAGAGAGAAGGAGATGATGGTGGAGCTATTCGTATTGGGTTGCACAGGAATTGTGGTGTTCCTTCACGGAGCTCATTTCTTCTTCCACGCTCTCTCTCAACAACTTACTCTTCGATCCGTTAGGTACCTCATCTCGCACAAATCTCTTCTCCTTTGCAAAATTCACTTTAATCTCATTTGTAAATCAAAAACCTGATTGTGTTCATGGGTTTCTTGCAATTTCCCTCCTTTTTTTCTGTGTAATTGTTTGATTAGATGAGTTCACTACCATAGAGGGATATATCAGCTAGAATTGTATATGTTTCCATTCCTTTTCTCTGTTTTCTTTGTTCATTCATCATAGTGCCTTTTCTTTTCGGGTAATTTTGTGCATCTGTAATTTGTTTTAGACTTTTAGTAGTATTAACTGTCAGGTCATGTTTGGTTGCAGTTTCTTGGGATTTGTTGGGTGGTAGAGTCGTGGAGACAAGGAGATAATAGAGACATGGTCGAATGTCCATGCAAGAACAGAGATTAACATTGTTGCTTGCACCTTTCGTCACGCTTTGTAAATATGATGGATCAATAAGCCCAATAAAGGTCTCAATAAATTGAGAGGTTTAAGCAAATTTTAGCCGCTGTAGTTTTTACTCAAGAAAAATTGTAATACAAGTTTCAGCATCTGCATTCTTTAATTGCTTTTGTGTGAACTGAGCAAAATCAGTGCTGATTTCAATTTAGATTCTCAGACAGTTCTCATTTTTCTTGATGGGTCTCCGATATTATCTACTCTGCCATATACGGATGTCGCGCAATGCGAAATTAGTATTATACCATACACAAGGACACGTCTTTCTCACACGTAAACTCACAAAAAGGCAGGAAAGCGTGGAACACAAATTTCCAATCACGGACAGCAGACCACCAATTCTTTATTGGAGACCTATCCAACAGAAAACGATGTTTTTCTTCTTTCTTTCTTTTATGATTTAACCAAGATCAATTGCTGCTGGAACAACTCTCCATTCAGGATCGATGTTGATTCCAGTTTGAATTTGGGTGTTGTAAAATTTTGTAACCAGTGCTAGGTTTGTGAGAGTTATTTCTACAGCTAGAGTTGGTGAATTACATTACGCAATTACAATTAAAACTTTTCTTATTACAGAAATACAATTTACATTACACTAAGGTTTTTTTTTCTGTTATTCACAGACGAAGTTGTTGAAGCAATTTTCAAGTACCCAACAGAGAATAGCAAACTTTCTTAACTAGATATTTCTTGAACAAAATGTCTCACCTACAAAACACTTCAATTATACAGTTATAATTTATACATTACATTATATCTTCTTTCTTACACAACAAGCCAAGAGAGCATAGCACACCATTTTCAACAACCAAACAAGAAGAAAAACATTATTTATTTTGTTTACCACAAACCCAGAAAACAGAGGAGGACAAATTTCTCAACCAGAGATTTCAATGGCCTTAACATCGGGCTTCTTAACCTCTTCCTTGGGGACAGTGAGAGTGAGAACCCCATTTTCCATGGAAGCTATGATCTGATCCATTTTGGCATTCTCAGGCAATCTGAACCTCCTCACGAACTTGCCACTGCTACGCTCAACGCGGTGCCATTTGTCGTTTTTGTCTTCTTTCTCAACGTTCCTCTCTCCGCTTATCTGAAGCACTCTGTCATCTTCAACCTCAACCTTCACTTCCTCTTTCTTCAGCCCTGGAATGTCAGCTTTGAACACATGGGCTTCTGGGGTTTCCTTCCAATCGACGCGGGTGTTCACAAATGCAGAATTTTCCCGAGAAAACTCAGTAGAAAGTGAAGTTGGGAAAGGGAAATCCTTTAAGGGATCCCAGATGTCAAGAGAGAAAGGATCGAAGATGTTGCTCCTTCTGTTGCCGAAGAAACTTGGGATGATCGACATTTTCTTTCCTCGCTTGGATTTGAGCTGAAATTCAGAACTTCTCAGAATTACTTTTGGAATTGAGCTGAAATTCGGAACTTGTGAGTATTGCTTTTGATTACTTGTCTGCAACTTGGCGATTCTACAATGGTACACATCGGGGATTTATATTTAGTGGAGGAGAAATCTAGTACTTTCGAGGGAAATCTAGTACTTGATTAACAAGTTTCTGAAAAGAATTCGCAAAGCTTCGGGACTGCCTCCTCCCGGCCCACAAGTTTCCAAAGATAAATTCGCAATCACGTCAGCTTTAAGCCCAAATTGACTAATGTTAAAATATTGTTTTTTAAAAAATTGATCCTTTGATTTTTTTTTTCAGTATTTGATGTTTTAAAAGGAATTTTTAATAAAAAAGAATTTAAGATTGAATATGATAAATTGATAATAACGTAAATAAATATAATAATTACATAATATTAAATTTTATTGCATATTAATAAAATAATTACATAATACTCTAGTATTTTAGACACTTTACATAATACAAAGCATCAAATAAAAAAAATTATATATAAAATCAAAAAAGTTTTTTTTCTTTAACATTAAGAATCTAAAAATAATAAAATTTATTGTTGTCATAAATAATTATTTCTCTGATTATTTTTCAATAGCATAATATGCATAATTAAATAGTCAAACATTTGAAAATGGTAATTTTAATGTTTTTTAGTAAGTTTATAGGATTTGAATATGGTATTTTTTATATTACTCATTATATTTTTATTGGATGTCATTTCTATGTGTTTGCATTACACAAATTGATCTAAGAATCTTTTAAAATAAATTTGAGGTGTCAAGTTTAAAATTATTTAACATCTAAAAGTTTTATTTCTCTGACAAAATAAATTAATTATCTTTTCTCAAAATTAATCAGTTAGTTAATTCTCCCTAAACATATCTATTTTTTTCATGTAACAATAAGAATTTAGAATTTCTTTTCTCCCTTCAACAAATAACAAATATTAGATTTTAGGGTAAATTGACTTAAATAATATATTTTTACAAATTGTTTCCACAAATTGGGCACTTTTAAACTATTTAAGTAAAATTAGTATTTTTGAATTTTTTATTAATTTTTTAACTAGAGTGAAACACGTTTTATCTCATATAAATCGTGTATAAATTAAATATGTTTTAGAACATTTTAAGCCAAAAGGTATCCACTATTGAGAAAAGGAGACGAAGAAAAATGTAGAAGTGAACATGCTTTAAGACTAAGGGAACAAGATTTTGCTCAAACATGTGTTCCACTTTTTCTCAAAAGCATGGAACACACTTTTGTTCAATGGTGCTTTTGCTTTTGTATTTTGAGAAATGAATTCATTTAAAAAAAAAATTCATTTTCACTTTAAATTTTCTTTTTTGGGTCATTTTTCTGAAGAATGATTGCTTTATGGTGTTTTTGTTTTTGTATTTTGAGAAATGAATTCATAGTGAAGGAATCATTAAAAGGAAAATTGGGTCAATGGTTATTTATTGGAACTTTTATTTTAGTTGGTAACTTAATTGTTAAGCAGAAAATACAAGGAATAGCTTTTTCTGGAATTTGTTTTCAAAATCTTATACAATTGGTTTTTAGGGATACGTTTTTTAGCAAAAATGTGTTTTCTCCATCTTAAAGCATGTTCACTTTTATGTTTTTTTATATATCCTTTCTTTAATAGTGGACACACTTTTAAAATGAAATACTCTAAAGCGTATTTAATTTATACATATTTTACACGAAATAAAATATATTTTATTCTAGTTAAAAAATTAATAAAATATTTAAAATATTAATTTTACATAAATAATTTAAAAGTATTTTATTTGTATAAATAATTTATAAAAATATATTATTTAAGTCAATTTACCAAATTTTTAGATTTGTTTGGTCACGTCCATTTTAGTTTCAGCAGCCTACCTCCAAGCTCCAACCAATCATAAACTTCATCTATTTGTGGGCGCCAAAGGTCTCGAATTATCCAGAAGTATTATTAATTAGTAAATCAAATAAAAATTCTCGAAAGTACTAGAATACTCCGTCACATGGTTTAAAATTTTAAATACCCAACGTAACCCTTTTGCAAATACCAACACCATATAGCAGCACGCACAAACCCAATTTCAATTTCGATTTGTTTCAATTACATTCAGCTCTAAAATGTCGATTATCCCAAGTTTCTTCGGCAACAGAAGTAGCAACATCTTCGATCCTGTTTCTCTTGACATCTGTGATCCCTTCAAGGATTTCCCTTTCCCAACTTCACTTTCCACTGAATTTTCTCGGGAAAATTCTGCATTTGTGAACACAAGGGTCGATTGGAAGGAAACCCCAGAAGCCCATGTGTTGAAAGCTGATATTCCAGGGCTGAAGAAGGAAGAAGTGAAGGTCGAGGTTGAAGATGACAGAGTGCTTCAGATAAGTGGAGAGAGGAACGTTGAAAAGGAAGACAAAAACGACAAATGGCACCGCGTTGAGCGTAGCAGTGGCCAGTTCTTGAGGAGGTTCATATTGCCTGAGAATGCCAAAATGGATCAGATCAAAGCTTCCATGGAAAATGGAGTTCTCACTGTCACTGTTCCCAAGGAAGAGGTTAAGAAGCCCGATGTTAAGGCCATTGAAATATCTGGTTGAGAAATTTGTCCTNTTTTGTTTTTGTATTTTGAGAAATGAATTCATAGTGAAGGAATCATTAAAAGGAAAATTGGGTCAATGGTTATTTATTGGAACTTTTATTTTACTTGGTAACTTAATTGTTAAGCAAAAAATACAAGGAATAGCTTTTTCTAGAATTTGTTTTCAAAATCTTATACAATTGGTTTTTAGGGATACGTTTTTTAGCAAAAATGTGTTTTCTCAATCTTAAAGTATGTTCACTTTTATGTTTTTTTTATATATCCTTTCTTTAATAGTGGACACACTTTTAGAATGAAATAATCTAAAGCGTATTCAGTTTATATATATTTTACACGAGACAAAATATATTTTACTCTAGTTAAAAAATTAATAAAATATTTAAAAGTATTAATTTTACATAAATAATTTAAAAAAATATTTTATTTATATAAATAATTTATAAAAATATATTATTTAAGTCAATTTACCAAATTTTAGATTT
This sequence comes from Cercis canadensis, assembly GCA_003255065.1. Lineage (NCBI taxonomy): Eukaryota > Viridiplantae > Streptophyta > Magnoliopsida > Fabales > Fabaceae > Cercis > Cercis canadensis. Next base: position 198,458 of record QAOA01005869.1, read on the forward strand.
GTTTGGTCACGTCCATTTTAGTTTCAGCAGCCTACCTCCAAGCTCCAACCAATCATAAACTTCATCTACTTGTGGGCGCCAAAGGTCTCGAATTATCCAGAAGTATTATTAATTAGTAAATCAAATAAAAATTCTCGAAAGTACTAGAATACTCCGTCACATGGTTTAAAATTTTAAATACCCAACGTAACCCTTTTGCAAATACCAACACCATATAGCAGCACGCACAACCCCGATTTCAATTTCGATTTGTTTCAATTCCATTCAGCTCTAAAATGTCGATTATCCCAAGTTTCTTCGGCAACAGAAGTAGCAACATCTTCGATCATGTTTCTCTTGACATCTGGGATCCCTTCAAGGATTTCCCTTTCCCAACTTCACTTTCCACTGAATTTTCTCGGGAAAATTCTGCATTTGTGAACACAAGGGTCGATTGGAAGGAAACCCCAGAAGCCCATGTGTTGAAAGCTGATATTCCAGGGCTGAAGAAGGAAGAAGTGAAGGTCGAGGTTGAAGATGACAGAGTGCTTCAGATAAGTGGAGAGAGGAACGTTGAAAAGGAAGACAAAAACGACAAATGGCACCGCGTTGAGCGTAGCAGTGGCCAGTTCTTGAGGAGGTTCATATTGCCTGAGAATGCCAAAATGGATCAGATCAAAGCTTCCATGGAAAATGGAGTTCTCACTGTCACTGTTCCCAAGGAAGAGGTTAAGAAGCCCGATGTTAAGGCCATTGAAATCTCTGGTTGAGAAATTTGTCCTGCTCTGTTTACTGTGTTTGTGGTAAACAAAATAAATAATGCTTTTCTTCTTGTTTGGTTGTCGAAAATGGTGTGCTCTGCTTTATTGGCTTGTTGTATAAGAAAGAAGATATCATGTAATGCATAAATTATAACTGTATAATTGAAGTATTTTGTACGTGAGACGTTTTGTGAAAGAATCTTTAGCTAATTTGGTGTCAATCTTTCTTTTGTCTCAGTAGCAGAAAGCAAAAAATAGAAATTGAAATAGCTTTCGTTACCACACAAATCATAGATAGAAACCTTCGTTAGTTAATTTTAGGACACAAAAATTAAATGGAGCACATTTTCTTATATCATGTTATTTTACATTTTATAAGGAACTATTGACATATACTGAGTGACTTAATTTTTTAAAATTTTCACAATGACATCAAAATCACACTGTAATTTTCACTAAGTCTCAACCAATTGAGGAAGTGATATAGTATAAGAGAGTAGCAAGATGGTGGCTTAGCCTTCACCTTCTGCTTATATTTATAACATATCCTTTCATCCAATTTATACTATCAGGTATCGAAAATGGGTTATTTTTTTGTTTCTTAACATATAAACCCAGAAAACAATTGTTGTGTTGAAGACAGACACGGCCATGTCATAACCGTGTTGTAATCGTGTTGTGAGCACAGAGAGCATGACCTCATTGAAGACAGACACGAGTGACTACACGAGCTAAGTTAAGTGAACACGGACGTGTGAATTAAGTGAACACGGCCGTGTACTAGCCGTGTCACTAAGTTAAATCAGTTATTGTATTTCCTGATATAGCGTAGTTAGTTAGTTGTTAGTTAGTTTGACTTGTTTCTGGTTAGATGATTAGCTGGCAATCTTGTAAAGGTAGTTGTAGGTTTAGAGTATATATATATTCATGTAATTGTACATTCAATCAATCAAGAAAATTCATTTTCTGCATTCACATTTCTCTCTCTCGTTCTTGAGCTTCTCTGCTCAAACTCTGATTTCAACAATTGATGAATAATTGATGATTTGATGTTGTTCGGAAGATTTTAATTCGTGATGATGATGCTTTAGTTTTGGGATTGAAACTTGCTCCTCTCATTAGACAAACTAATCTGGCATATAATCTCATACTTCTCTTGTTTCTTCTCACATGGATGATCCTTCATTATGGAATTCTGTTTGGAACACTCATATTTCTTGGAAACTTCATCTTTTCTTGCGGTGGCTAATACACAATTGTCTCCCAGGTGGTGAATTCATCATCGAATAGAGCATGTTCTAGATTTATTTCTTTTCTGCTCTAAGAATAATTTAACAGTAACAAAATCTCAAGTTCATATTTTATTGACGGCCTAAAAGCTAAGCAAATTTGGTTGATCTCCTCTCTTGGTCTGCAATATTAGAGATGACATTCACTCATTCATTGCTGTTTGGTGAAAATGGGCTCTTTGACTATCTTAATCAATAAAAAGATGGCAAATTTTGGTATATATTTGATTGTATTTATTTTATGGAGATCATAGAAAGCTAAGAATAGTTTGAGATCTTCTTACCATTATTCACAAAGCTTTAGAAGAGTTAAAAAAATGACTTAATTACAATTTTGGTCTTTTTATTTTAACAACTTGAATTTTTTAGTCCCATTTCTTTAAAAATAAACTATTAGGTCTCTCTATATTCATAAAATATACAATTTTGATCATTTTGTCTTTATTTCAAAAATTTTAGGTTTATTTTAAGGTATAAAATTCTCTGATTCATAATCCCACTGTTCAGATTGAAAAGTTACATCTTGTGAACCTCCATCCTAAATTTCAGCTCGATCTAATGGTGAATGAGTCTAGATATTCGGTTAGATAAAAATTTATGATTTTGATATTTTGTGCTGTGTCCCACTATTAGATCAAATTGAAATTTAATGGAAATGTTCACAAAACTTAGCTATTTAATTTGAATGGTGGGATTATGAATCAGATAATACTTTGAAATAAGAATTTTGACTTAAAGACAAAATGACTAAAATTGTACATTTTATGAATATAGAGTAAAGAAGGAGACCAAAAAGTTTAAGTTGTTAAAATATAATGACTAAAATTACAATTAAACCTAAAAAAATACAATTTTTTCTTACTGTAATTCTGTTTAGTCTTGTTTAAATAGTGCTCTTCAGTGTTAAGACACTCTTTTATATCCTAGTTATTAATTGATTTGATTTAGCTTTTGTTAACCAGTAAACACTTTATCTCAATAAGCTTTGCCCAAAAAAAAAATATTATTTTACAAATGTATTCATTTATGTTCAATTTTTTTTGTCCCAGAATATTATTTTAATTTCACTCACTTCTACAAAGCCTCTCCACTCGTCACCACAAGTCCCATCCCAAGCAACAGAACTATAAGCAATATCAATTTGACGATGGACAAGTTTTCATGGAAGATGATTTTGGCATGATTCAGTAATTTGAATCTTATGTCACAAGAAAATAAGAAATCATACAAGAATGTACCAAAGCTAATCATATTACATAATGAGATTTTAATATTACACAAACACGTTTACTCTAGCCTTGCTGACATTTTTCTTATTGATACATTAGTTACTTGAAAGTACAGAACACAGTTCTTGAACACCAAACAAGCAATACAGACCAAAGCAAACTCAGAAAACAGAGAATAGCATTGTTCTTAACCAGATATTTCAATGGGCTTAACATCGGGCTTCTTAATCTCTTGTTTAGGGACAGTGAGAGTGAGAACCCCATTTTCCATGGAAGCCTTGATCTGATCCATTTTGGCATTCTCAGGCAATCTGAACCTCCTCAAGAACTTGCCACTGCTACGCTCAACGCGGTGCCATTTGTCGTTTTTGTCTTCTTTCTCAACGTTCCTCTCTCCGCTTATCTGAAGCACTCTGTCATCTTCAACCTCAACCTTCACTTCCTCTTTCTTCAGCCCTGGAATGTCAGCTTTGAACACATGGGCTTCTGGGGTTTCCTTCCAATCGACGCGGGTGTTAACAAATGCAGAATTTTCCCGAGAAAATTCAGTAGAAAGTGAATTTGGGAAAGGGAAATTCTTGAAGGGATCCCAGATGTCAAGAGAGAAAGGATCGGAGATGTTGACCTTGAAGGGATCCCAGATGTCAAGAGAGAAAGGATCGGAGATGTTACTCCTTCTGTTGCCGAAGAAACTTGGAATGATCGACATTTTCTTTCCTCGCTTGGATTTAAGCTGAAATTCAGAACTTCTCAGAAGTGCTTTTGGAATTGAGCTGAAATTCGGAACTTGTGAGAATTGCTTTTGACGACTTGGCGATTCTACAATGGTACACATCGGGGATTTATATTTAGTGGAGGAGAAATCTAGTACTTTCGGGAGAAATCTAGTACTTGATTAACAAGTTTCTGAAAAGAATTCGCAAAGCTTCGGGACTGCCCCCTCCCGGCCCACAAGTTTCCAAAGATAAATTCGTCATCACGTCAGCTTTATGCCCAAATTGACTAATGTTAAAATATTTCTAATTATTTTCAAATATTTTTTTTTTAAAAAAAATTGATCCTTTGATTTTTATTTTTCTTTAAGTATTTGATGTTTTAAAAGGAATTTTTCTAATAAAAAAGAATTTAAGATTGAATATGATAATAACGTAAATAAATACAATAATTACATAATATTAAATTCAGAACTTCTCGGAATTGCTTTTGTAATTGAGCTGAAATTCGGAACTTGTGAGAATTGCTTTTGATTACTTGTCTGCAACTTGGCGATTCAACAATGGTACACATCGGGGATTTATATTTAGTGGAGGAGAAATCTAGTACTTTCGAGGGAAATCTAGTACTTGATTAACAAGTTTCTGAAAAGAATTCGCAAAGCTTCGGGACTGCCCCCACCAGGCCCACAAGTTTCCAAAGATAAATTCGTAATCACGTCAGCTTTAAGCCCAAATTGACTAATGTTAAAATATTTAATTATTTTCAATTTTTTTTTAAGAAAATTGATCCTTTGATTTTTTTTTCAGTATTTGATGTTTTAAAAGGAATTTTTCTAATAAAAAATAATTTAAGACTGAATATGATAATAACATAAATAAATATAATAATTACATAATATTAAATTTTATTACATATTAATAAAATAATTACATAATACTCTAGTATTTTAGACACTTTACATAATACAAAAAGCATCAAATCAAAAAAATTTGTATATAAAATCAAAAAGTTTTTTCTCTAACATTAAGAATCTAAAAATAATAAACTTTATTGTTGTCATAAATAATTATTTATCTGATTATTTTCAATAGCATAATATGCATAATTAAATAGTCAAACATTTGAAAATGGTAATTTTAATGTTTTTTTAGTAAGTTTATAGGATTTGAATATGGTATTTTTATATTACTCCTTATATTTTTATTGGATGTCATTTCTATGTGTTTGCATCACACAAATTGATCTAAGAATCTTTTTAAAAAAATTATTTAACATCTAAAAGTTTTAGTTCTATGACAAAATAAATTAATTATCTTTTCTCAAAATTAATCAGTTAGTTAATTCTCCCTGAACATATCTATTTTTTTTCATGTAACAATAAAAAATTAGAATTTCTTTTCGCCCTTCAACAAATAATAAATATTAGATTTTAGATTTGTTTGGTCACGTCCATTTTGGCTTCAGCAGCATACTTCCAACCAATCATAAACTTCTTCTATTTGTGGGCGCCAAAAGTCTCGAATTATCCAGAAGTATTATTAATTAGTAAATCAAATAAAAATTCTCGAAAGTACTAGAATACTCCGTCAAATGGTTTAAATACCCAACGTAACCCTTTTGCAAATACCAACACCATAGCAGCAATCCGAGCAGCTCTCTATACGCACACACCCAATTTCAATTTCAATTTCAATTTCGATTTGTTTCAATTCCATTCAGCTCTAAAATGTCGATTATCCCAAGTTTCTTCGGCAACAGAAGGAGCAATATCTTCGATCCTTTTTCTCTTGACATCTGGGATCCCTTCAAGGATTTCCCTTTCCCAACTTCACTTTCCACTGAATTTTCTCGGGAAAATTCTGCATTTGTGAACACAAGGGTCGATTGGAAGGAAACCCCAGAAGCCCATGTGTTGAAAACTGATATTCCAGGGCTGAAGAAGGAAGAAGTGAAGGTCGAGGTTGAAGATGACAGAGTGCTTCAAATAAGTGGAGAGAGGAACGTTGAAAAGGAAGACAAAAACGACAAATGGCACCGCGTTGAGCGTAGCAGTGGCAAGTTCTTGAGGAGGTTCAGATTGCCTGAGAATGCCAAAATGGATCAGATCAAAGCTTCCATGGAAAATGGAGTTCTCACTGTCACTGTTCCCAAGGAAGAGGTTAAGAAGCCCGATGTTAAGGCCATTGAAATCTCTGGTTGAGAAATTTGTCCTCCTCTGTTTTCTGGATTTGTGGTAAACAAAATAAATAATGCTTTTCGTCTTGTTTGGTTGTTGAAAATGGTGTGCTCTGCTTTATTGGCTTGTTGTATAAGAAAGAAGATATCATGTAATGCATAAATGGTAACTGTATAATTGAAGTGTTTTGTACGTGAGACGTTTTGATAAAGAAACTTTAGCTAATTTGGTGTCAATCTTTCTTTTGTCTCAGTAGCAGAAAGCAAAAAATAGAAATTGAAATAGCTTTCGTTACCACACAAATCATTGATAGAAACCTTCGTTAGTTAATTTTAGGACACAAAAATTAAGTGGAGCACTTAATGTGCGAAGATCAATCAAAGAGAATTGAAAATTTTGATAATTTTATGCAGAAATGTACTTGATTCCAGTGCATTCATTCCAAGTTCAAAGTTGAGTTTGGTTTGGTCCCCAGAATTCTTGGAATATAAGGTTATCTTGATGTTCAGAAAGGTTGGGGTGACTGATATCATATAGATTTCTTCTTTGTATGTATGTTTTGTGTTTGTGCTTTTGGTTTTCAATGGCGATAGAAGAAAAGGCTACATTATAGAATATCCACTTTAACTCATGTCACACACTCGTATAAATTCCCTTGTGCTCTGAAATGTAGCAAAATAAATAGGGGCCTTTAACTTACCCCATGCAAAAATGGGTTTAAATAACTCAATCCTAAGTAAACCACTAAAATATGAAAAATGTTCTGATAGTAAGGCCTACACATTTATTTAACCTATTATAAGCATGAAAATAATTAATATAAATTTTGATAGTAATATTTCACTTATTACAAATCAGTCCCAATTATTTTGAAGGTTTTATTTTTTTATCATTCTTCACCCTTCTTTTTCTCCCTTCCGTTTCCCCTCCCTCTCCCTTCGTCCCNTTTCCCCTCCTTCTCCCTTCGTCCCTATCTCTAAACCCACCAAGATGAAGCTTCATAAGTTTTAAAATATATATGCAAATGTATCTTTTAGTTTATCTTTTCTCTTAGTCATATGTCTCCATAAAAATGTGATGAACTCTAACTTTGAATGATAAAGTTTTGCAATTTTTTGACAAAATCTTCATGTCAATTTGATAGATCATCAAAAGCCCCATATATTGACAAATGTCACACTTACTAATTTAATGGTTTAACTAAATTTATATTGGTTATGTTGATTATAAACTATACAATTTGGAACATTTTAAAATTTATGAGCACAAGTTTCCAAGCAAAGCCTCTAAATTTTGGAGAAACTTTTTTTTTTTTTTATAGAATTCTTATGAAATTAGAAGTATTGTCTAACTAGGGATTTTTATACCTTAGTACCATAATCTAATCACTATGTAACTTAAATACTACAAAAATTTGTAATAATTCCTATCTAGTGTTATAATAAAAATAATTTTTAAAAAGTATCGGTAATGTCAACTAACTTTTTAGGTGATTTTGAGTTTAACATGAAAAATAATACATAGAATATTAGCATACGGTGAAAGAAAGATAAAGCTTAAGAATATCCTAACCTTTACGTAAATGTTGACACTAATTAATTACATACTTCATATCTTAGTACCTTAGTTATTGAGATGATAAAATTATTGTGGAATATTCATTCAATATAACATGTATCCATCTTTAGTCTTACATTTATTGTATATTATTCTACTTTAAGTAATAATAAGCGTAGTTTATGTGTGAGAATTTGCAAGTCAATGGAGCCCTAAAATCAAATCACTTAAGGATATTCTTTCTATAGATTATGACAATCTAATTCTACTTAGATCACTATTATTAGAAGTCATTACTAATTAATTTGGTACAATTTTTTTTATATAAACGTTTCAAATACATTAAATACGTTAAAATTAGAAAATGGCACATTATCTTATATTTAATGCTTATTAAATCTATTTTAATTAAAATTAGTTAATATAAAATTAGAAGAGGGCACATTATCTTATATTTAATGCTTATTAAAAGAAATGGTCATAGAGAATTAGAGATTGAAAATAAACTTTAAAATTTCACTAATTATTAGTGTAAAAAGTCAATGTTTTAAATATAAGCTTAACAAAAAGTATTTATCTTGGGAAAACTTTTAAATTTTCATTTTTTTACATATATGAAGGAAATTTTTAAGTGCATAAATTGAGAAGAAAATAGCTGCCTCCATACAGAAAATTGAGAAGAAAATAGCTGCCTCCGTACGGAAAAAAAAAAATAGCTTCTCACTAATAAAAAATTATTTAAATATTTATGGTACTTTTATTTAAATTAGTGCTTCTAATTTTTTGATTAATGATATATTGTTAATGGTAAAAAGAGAATACCACATTCACATCCAAAAATGTCTCCAAAATTATTTGTATTGCCAAAACTAGAAAACTTAGTTTTAATTATTACACAATTATTCTCACTTTAGGCAATGAAATAGGTAATGTATAGTTCAATAATTAATTTAATATGCATCAATCACCACTAAAGAGAGTACTACACATATATCATTGCTAACCATGTGAAAATCATACACACAAAATTTAAGCCTGAAATTCTGAGAGTATAGTATCATTTTAATGGTGTAAAGTTTTGAAAAGTTGAGAAAAAATAATTTTGGACATCCAAAAATTCTCAAAAAAATTCAAAAGGTAGAATAGGGAGAGAGAAAAAAAACTTGGCAAGTTTCATAAAAAAAACTCCCAGCGTGTGGCCTCCATTTTGCTTTTTCACTATTACATAATCATAATGGAGCTAGCAAAGTGAATAAATAATAACCCCGAGCTCGTCCTTGTCACCTAACTATAACTTAGCTATAGAAAGTAACCTCAAGCTTGTCCTTGTCACCTAACTATAACTTAGCTATAAATAATAATATAATGTATAAAATATGCATGGTTATCAACTTATCTTAAGGACGAAATAAGTTACATTTATTATTTTCCTTAAAAAATTTAAATATAATATGTCAACGATCTCGATAATTCATGCTTTCGTTTTATGAAAATAATAATGTGAAAAAAGTTTATTTAAAATATATATAACACTAAATTAAATCCTTCCATATATTTGCTGGGTAAAATGGAGATGATATATATCAGTTTCACAATTGATTGATCTCAAATGTGGGGATCAAACATATGCAAATCAAGAAGGATCATCATGCTTCGTCTTCCATTATTAGATTTTTTATGGCACTCAAACTGTGAGATATTATTTTGAATATTTAATCATTGATAGTCTTCAGTATGTATAAACCATTTGCAGCTACTTCTTCTCGAGTCATTAGATGATTTTACAAAGAATTAAGTTTTCACAAAATTATATATATTTTATATTAATCAAGGCTTCTGCACTTATTTGCTTCACAGTTTGTTAGAAGGAGAAGGGAACAAAAATAAACAAACAGCAGCAAGAGAAAAAAAAAAACTGAATTAAACTTACTGCACTTATTTGCTTCACAGTTTGTTACTTAATATTTAATATATTGTCAGTATATTGAAATGGTCATACTTACTGTACACATATTACATTTAAAAGCAAAATAACGAAGTAGCATGCATGATAATCTTTTTCATATATATAGTATCATTTCAATTTTAGACACATTGTTAAATAATATACATACATTAACAATGTAATAAAAAATTTAAAAACTGAATTAAACTGAACTGTGTGAATTTAAATGCTGGTTAGTGGGCTCATAGACCTGCAAATCCTACTTACAAATATAAAGAGTGAGGAAGAGAGTGAGATTTACTCTCTTTAATTTTTTGACTTGTTTTTTTTATATTATTGTTCTTCACTTATCTTAATCTATTTATTAATGTATATTTTTAAATTTTATCATGCTTAAAATTTTATTTTAAATTGTGAATCTTTATATATAAATTAGAATATAATTCTTTTAAAATAATTTCATAAATTTGTTTGTGAAAAATATATAAATGGAGAGGAATATCATACTTTATGTATTTTCTACTTTAACATAATTTAATTACTAAAAAAAAAAATTTTAACATATATTGTTATTTTAAGTGGGGTGCTAACACAATTTTAGTTAAATTAGTGGGTCACATTAATATTGTCACACAAGTTGAGAAATGACCAATTTAACAGGTAACCAAAAATAAATACCCACCATTAAATTTGGTACATAGCATAAAAAATGGTGGTGACTGTGCCACCTACTATGGAGTTATATAACCTTATATTTTCGGTTGGGTAAATTAAAGTCCCCATTCCACAAAGTTGAAGAGTCTCTGAGGAGAGCACAGTAGAAGCACGCAAATGGAGCAACGCAAGGGTCGCAGATTAGTTCTGATGCCGTCGCCGCTGCAAGGCCACATAACACCGTTACTTGAGCTTGCAGACATCCTCCACTCAAATGGTTTCTCCATCGTCATCATCCACACCAACTTCAACTCTCCTAACCCTTCTGGGTACCCTCACTTCACCTTCCATTCCATCCCCGATGGCTTACCTGAAACCGAAGCCTCAACCTCCGATCTTATACACCTAACTGATCTTATCAACATCAACTGCGCAACCCCTTTGCGGGAATGCTTGGCTAAGTTGCTATCTGATGGCTCTCAGGAGCCTATTTCTTGCTTGATCTCCGATGCTGCGCTTCATTTCACTCAAGCTGTTTGTGACAGCTTCCAGCTCCCAAGGCTTGTGTTAAGGACTGGTGGGGCATCGTCCTTTGTTGTTTTCGCTTCATTTCCGCTTCTAAGAGAAAAGGGTTACCTCCCCATTCAAGGTGGCTTCTTAATCTTAATCCCCTCTTCAATATTTTTGATCGGAAATCCCAAATTCGAAATTGATGTATGTTTTACTGATAAAAAAGTTTCCATCTTTATAGTATGCAATTTATGGGTTATTAATATTGGTGGTATCTGATTTTGACCCTTTAATAGGATCCTAGACGTATTTGATTTAACTTCTAATTGTTTCTTTTCAGTAATGATACCCCATGGATCTTTGTTATTATGTTTTCAAAATTGCAAACCAAACATCTGTATGAGATGAATAATGATCATATCCCTTGTGAAGCTGAGGCCTAAACATTCAACAATTGCTTTATGTTGGAAATTCAGATTCACGATTGGAAGAGCCCGTGGTTGAGCTTCCACCACTCAAAGTGAAAGACCTTCCTAAGATTGAGACACGTGACCCCGAGGCATTTTATAAACTAGTTTGTCGCTTCGTTGATGAATGCAAGGCCTCTTCAGGAGTGATTTGGAACACCTTTGAAGACTTGGAATCAT
>QAOA01005870.1:0-18526 GCA_003255065.1 Cercis canadensis
AAACCTTAAACCTAAGAGTCATAACTCTAAAACCTAAACCCTAAATAATAAACGCTAGACCTTAGCTAGACCTTAAATCCAAAAGTCTCAACCTAAAACCTTAATCCCTAAAACCTAGGCCCTAAAATCTAAACCTTAAACTCTAGACCCTATATCCTAGCACTAAATCTTGAACCCTAGACACTAAAGCTTAAATCCTAAACCTTAGACCCTTACCCCTAAACCCTACACCTTTGATCCCTAACCTTAAGCCATATAACCTTAACCTAAAGCCTAGATGCATAGCAATAATCCACCCTAGAGCTTTAATCCTAAACCCTAAACTCTAAATCTTAAACCATAAACCCTAGATACTTAACCATGATCCTTAAACCCTAAACTCTACAATCTTAATCATGAACCTAAACCCTAGATGATAAATCATAAACCCTAGACATAACCTTAAACCTAACACCCTAAAGTCTAAACCCTTGACCTTTAATCCTAAAACTTAGATCCTTAACTCAAAAACCTTCAACCTAAACTCTAGATGCTTAACCTTAATTCTTAAATTGTAAACCCTAAAGCCTTAACCCTAGACCCCTAAGCTCAACCGTAGATGTTTATCCCTAATACCTAAACCCTAAACCCTAGACCCCTAAGCTCAACCGTAGATGCTTATCCCTATACCTAAACCTTAAACCGTTGAGTCGTAACCTTAAACCCTAAATTATAAACCCTAAAGCCTAGACCCTTAAAATATACTATAGATGCATATCGCTAGATTCTATACCTTAAATTGATGACCCATAACCCTAAATTCAAAAACCTAAACAATAAACCCTAAATCTTAAATCATAGTCCCTAAACCTTAAATTATACACTCTAAACCCATAACTTAATTCGTAGACACTAAATGCTAGTGCTTTAACTTGAAACAGTAGACCTTTAACTTAAACTCTAGATGCTTAACTTAAACCTTAAACCTTATACATTAAATTCATGACTCGTAACCCTAGATCATAAATGCTAAACCATAGACCTTTAACCCTAAATCCTTGATCTTTAACCTCAAACATGAAACCTTAAACCATTGAACCTAAACCTTAAAACCTACATCCAAAACCTAAAACCCTAAACTCAACCTAAATTGTAGATGCTTAACACTAAATTGTAAACCCTAAATCATAGAATTTAACTTGGGCCTTAAACCTTAAATGATAAATAATAGACTATAAACCTAAACCTTAAATTCTAAATGCTTAATCCTTAACCATAAGCCCCAAATTCTAAACTATAGACCTTTATCCCTAAACCCTATACTCATAATCCTAGGTCCTTGACCTTAAATTCTACAAACAAAATACTAAACCCTAAACTTTCGACCATTCACCCTAAACATAAAACCTATAACCATTGAACCTTAACCTTAAACATCAAACCCTAAACCTTTAACATTGAACCCTAAATAAGAAGTCTATACGTTTAACATAAATCCTAGATGCTAAACCTTAAACCCTAGACCCTATGCACTAAGTCCTATATCATGAACCCTAAACCCTAAAGCATAGATCCTAAATCTTAGATCCTTAGCCAAAATTTAACCCTAGATCCTTAACATGAATACCTAAATCCTAAACCTTATAGGTTAAACCTTAATCCTTAGACCTTTTACCATAAACCCTAAATACTAAACCCTCAACTCTTAACACTAAAGCCTAATCTGTAATGTCTTAACCTTAAACCTTTTAGACCCTTAACTCTAAATCATAGACCCTAAAACCAAAACCTAAAACCTAAAACTTAAACCCTAAATCATCAACCTCAAACCTAAACTCTATATTTTAACCTAAACCCTATGCCCTTATACCCATAACCTAATCTTAAGCCTTAGTTAATTAACCCTAATTCCTAAACTCTAAACCATAGAGTCGTAACCCTAACTGTAGACCCTAAATACTAAAGAGTAAAATCCCTTTTCGGTCCTTGAAAGATTGCTTCTGTGACATTTTAGTCCTCCAATCATTTTTACTGACACTTTAGTCCATGAAAGATCATTCTGTCAGCCATTTTAGTCATCCGCTAGGGTCTGTTAGTGGGACTTAACAGAAAATGTTACGTGGCTTGTTAAGTGCTGACGTGTCCGTTATGTGTTGATGTGGCATATTAAAAAAATTTTAAAAAATCCCTCCTATCTCTTTTCTCTCTCTCTCTCTCTTCCCCGTTTCTCCCTCTCACTCTTATCTCTCTCTCATTTTCATCTCTCTATCTCCTCCATCTCCGTCTCACTCTCATCTTTCTCTCCTCCATCTCCCTCTCACTCTTATCTATTTTTCTCTTTGTCATCTCCCTCTCATTCTCATCTCTCTCTATCTCCTATATCTCTTATCTCTCTTTCTCTCTGCCATCTCTCTCTCTCTCCTCCATCTTCGTCTCACTCTTATCTCTCTTTCTGTCCACCATCTCCCTTTCACTCTCATCTCTCTCTCTTTGCCATATCTCCCTCTCATTCTCATATATCTCTCTCTCTCTCTCTTCCCCTCTTCTCTAATTTCTCTCTCTCTCTTCCCTGTTTCTCCCTCTCACTCTTATCTCTCTCTCATTTTCATCTCTCTATCTCCTCCATATCCGTCTCACTCTCATATCTCTTTCTCTCCACCATCTCCCTCTCACTCTCATCTCTCTCTCCTCCATCTCTCTCTCATCTCTCTCTCCTCCATCTCCCTCTCACTCCTATCTATTTTTCTCTATTTTTCTCTTTGCCATCTCCCTCTCATTCTCATCTCTCTTTCTCTCCTATATCTCTTATCTCTCTTTCTATCTGCCAACTCTCTCTCCCTCCTCCATCTTCGTCTCACTCTTATCTCTCTTTCTGTCCACCATCTCCCTCTCACTCTCATCTCTCTCTCTTTGCCATATCTCCATCTCACTCTCATATCTCTCTCTCTCTGCCATCCTCATACCTATTAGCTGAGTACTCTCCCCCTTGGGTGGACTTAGTCCATGAACTTAGCACATGATGAGATCTTCTTGGCTTAGGAGAACATGAAGGGTGATTGGTGCATGGTGAAAATCAAGGGGTACATGTAACTGAGTCAACTCGGTGATGAAGAGAAGGGTATATGTAACGTTAAACCCTAGTGCCACAATCCTAAACGTTAAACTACAAACTATAAACTCTAAGTCCTAGACACTATACCTTAAAACTTAGTTCCTAAATCCTAGAACCTTAACTTGAAATCCTAAACCCTAAATATAACCCTAAATCTTAAATTCTAAACTCTTGACCCTCAAACTTAAGACCAAGATCCTAAATCCAAAATCTTAGACCAAACCTCAATTTTAGATTCTTAACCTTAGACCCTTTACCTTAAACTCTTGACCCATAATCCCAAATTTTAACCCTAGACACTAAACGCTAAACTTTAAATCCTACACCTTATACTCTAAAACCAAGACCTTAAATATTAGACTCTAAATATTAAACCTTAAATCCTATAACTTAGACACTTGACCCAAGACACTAAATCTTAAACCTTAGATTGTTAATTAAACCCTAAACCTTTAAACCCTAGACAAAACACCTTAAACTTTAGATCCTAACCTTTAAACTCTAAATCCTAAATCTTAGAATCTAAACCTTAATCCTTGAACCTTAAATCTTTGACCCCTAATCTTAGACCCTTAATCCTAGAACCCTAACCCTAAAAACTAAATGCTAAATTATAGACCCTTAGCCCTAAAAACTAAACCCTAAACTCTAAATTATAAATTTAGTCAGTAAACCTTCATGCTAAACTGTATGCCTTAAAACTTGAACCCTAAATCTTAAATTGTATACCCAAAACCATGAACCTTACACCTTTTACCTAAACCTTAGGCCCTTAACCCTAATCCTTAGACCTTTCATCCTTCACACTAATTGCTAGATCCTAAGTCCTAAACCCTAGACCATTAACATAAAACCCAACCCTTTAACCGTAGATACTAAAACCTAAATTGTAGACCTTAAACCACCTAAACTTGAAACACGAAACCATAAACCATAGACCTTACATCATAAAATCTATACCACTAACCCTAGAAATTAAACCCTAAATTCTAAACACTTAACCTTAATCTTTAGACCCTAATAAGCCATTTAGCCTTAAACTAAACACTAGATGCTTAACCTTAACTCCTTGACTATATACCCTAAACTCATGACCCTTAATCATAAATCTTAAACCCTAAAGCATAGTCTCTATACTCTAAATTCCTATACTCTTAACATGAACCCTAGCCTTTAACCCTAGACCCTAAACCCTAAGCATTATATCCTTAACCCTTAACCTTACACCTATGACCCTTAACCTAAACTATAGATGCGTAACTTGAATCCCAAAACCTTAAATCCTAGAGCTTTAACCTTAAACCCAAAGCCACCTAGAACCTCAAACTCAACCTCAACCTTAGATGCTTAACCATAAACACTTAACCGTAAACCCTAGAGGTAATCATAAACATTAAATTATAAACACTAAATCTTAAACCCTAAACATTATATCCTAAAATTTAGACTCTAAACCCTAAACTCTAGAACCTTAACCCAAAATCTTATGCCTTAAACCTTAGATACTAGACCCTAAATAATAATCCCTAAACTCCAAACCTTTGACCTTCAAACTTAAAACCAAGATTCTAAAGCCAAAAACCTAGACCCTAAACCTAAATCCTAAATGCTTAACCCTAGACCCTCTACCTTAAACTCTTGAGCCATAATCCTAAATCCTAAAACCTAGACCCCATAGGCTTAAACCTAAACCTTAGACCCTAAACCTTTTATCCTAAGCTCTAAATCCTAGACCTTTAACCTAAATCTTGAACACTAAATCTTAGATCCTAAATCCTAGATCATAGACCCTTAACCTAAACCCTAGAACCTACAACCTAAACATAAGACTCGTAACCCTAAGTCATAAACCCTAGGTACTAAACTTTAAGCTTTAAACCATATATCCTAAACCCTAAATTATATATCCTAGACCCTTAACCTATTCCTAAGCCTTAATTGCTTAACCTCAATCCTTAATCCATAAACCTTAAACTATAGACTCTAACCTTAAATCTTACACCTTTGACCCTTAACCCTAAATTATATATGCTTAACCCTAATCTGTAAACCTTAAACCTTAAATCCTAGACCCATAACCTCAACCCTAGATGTTGAATCATAAACCCTTAACCCTAGAGCAATAACCTAAATCTTAAATTATAAACCCTAAACTTTAAAAGCAAAGCCATAATCCTTAAATTCTAAACCCTAAAACCTAAATCCAAAGCCTTAATCCTTAAACCCTAGATCCAAAGTCCTAAACTATATACCTTTAACCTATTCCCTAAATCTTAGATGTTGAACTATAGGCCCTATACGTTAAATCCTAATATCTAGATCCAAAGCCTTAATCCTTAAACCATAGATCCAAAACCCTAAACTATATACCTTTAACTTATTCCCTAAATCTTAGATGTTGAATCATAGACCCTATACCTTAAACTTATGACTTGTAACTTTAAATCCAAAACCCTAGGCAATAAACCCTAAATCCTACTAAACCCTAGATCCTTAACCTAATTTGAAGCCTTAGATGGTTAACACTAATTCATAAACCTTAAACCCTAAACCTTAAACCCTAAACTCTAATGACTGAACCTTAACTCCTTCACTCTAAATCATAGATAGTAAACCCAAAACTATAGATCATAAGCCCTAACACTTAGGCCCTTAACTTAAACTCTTAACCTTTAACCCTCATAACAAAACCCTAGACACTAAACCTTAAATTAGAGACTCTTAACCATAAACCCTAAACTCATGACTACTCACCCTTGGCCTTAAACTATACACCTTAGATGTTAAACCCTAAAGCTTTAAGCTCTTAAACCTAAACATTAAACCCTAAACTCTTGATGTTTAACACTAAAAACAAAACCCTAAACCCTTGACACTTAACATCAAACAAGAAGCCATAATCCCTTGAGTTTTAACCTTAACACTAAACCTAAACCTTTAACCTTAATCTCTAAATCATAAATATTAGACCCTTAATACTAAATTCTACACCTTTGACCCTTAAGTCTTAGGCCCTAAACCCTTAACCCTAAACCTTAAATTGAAGGCCCTAAATCTTAAACCTTAGATCCTTAACCTAAACCCTAGATACTTAACCCTAAACCCTAGACCTTAAACCCTTAACCCTAATCCCAAAACCTAAACCCTTGAGACATAAACTCTAGATGCTTAACCCTAATTCCTAAATCCTAAACCTTATAGTCTTAACACTAAATCTTAGACCCTAAATCATAAATCCTAGACCCTTACGTTCAATCATAGATGCTTAACCCTAATACTTAAATCCTAAACTCTAGAGTCATAACCCTGAATTCTAAATTTAAACCCTAAACCCTAAACCTAAAATCTACACCCTAAATTCTTAATACTATACCCTTAATTCTAAACCCTAAATACTAAACTCTAGACCTTAAATCTTAAAACTTAGACCTTAAACCCTAATCCCCAAAAATGACCTTAAATCCTAAACCTTTGACTCTCAACCTTGAAACCTAGATCATAAACTTGAAACCTAAAACCCCTCAACCTAAACCTTATATGTTTAACCTTAGACCCTATTTCTTAAACTCAAGACCTGGAGTCCTAAATCCTAAACACAAGGCCCTAATCCGTAAACCTTTAACCTAATCTTTATGGCAATAGATACTTACCCTACCCTTAACCTTAACCCTAGTTGTTTAACCTTAACTTCTAAATGTTAAACCCTAAATCTAGAGCCTTAACCCTAAAACCTAAATCCTAGACCTTTAACCTAAACTCTAGATGCTTAATCCTAATCCTTAAACCCTAAATCCTAGATCTTTAACCTTAAATCATAAACCTTAAACCTTAGACCTTTAACCTCAGCCCTAATTACTTAACCTTAATACTTAAACCTAAATCTTAAACTTTTAAGCCGTAACCTTAAACCTTAAACTCTAAATCTAGAGACTTCACCTTATAGCCTAAACACTAGACCTTTAACATTAACTCTAAATTCTTATCCCTAATCCCTAAATCATAAAGCATAAACCCTAGAACTTTAATCCTAGACCCTTAAGCTCAACAGTAGATGCTTATCCCTAACAACTAAACTCTAAACCGAACCTTAAACTATAATCCTTAAACCTTAAATTGTATACCCTAAAAAAACTCTAGCTACTAAACCTTAAATCTTAGACCTTAAACTCTCAAATTAGATCCTAAATCTTAAACCTTAGACCATAAATCCTAAATCTCACACCCTAAACACAAAAGCCTAATTCATAAAGTCTTAACCTTAAACCTCAAACAATAGACCCTTAACTCTAAAACCAAGACCTTAAAATCAAAACCTAAAACTTAAACTTTAAACCTTAAATTGTAGACCCTAAACCTAAACCCTATGCCTTTAATCCTGACCCTGGACCTTATACTCATAACCTAACCCTAAGCCCTAGTTGCTTAACCCTAATCCCTAAACCTTAAAAACTAGAGCCTTAACTTTAAACCATAGACCCTAAATACTAAATTTTAGACATTTAACCTTAAATTTGACTCCTCAAACCCTTGACTTGAATATCTAAATCTTAAACCCTATTGGCTTAACCCTAAACCCTAAACTTTAGGCCTTACACCCTTAACCTAAACTTTAGATACTTAACCATATTCTCTAAATCCTAAACCCTAAACCTTAAACCCTAGCCTCAACTATAAATGCTTAACTTTAATTACTAAACCCTAAATTCTAAATCGTAAACTTTAGACTCTAAACCTTAAATCCTAGATCCTTAACCTAAAAACCTAAAACTTAAACCCTTAACCTAAATTCTAGATGCTTAACCTTAATCATTAAACTCAAAACCTTAGAGCCTTAACCCTAAACCCTAGACTCTTAAACTAAACCCTAGAGCTATAATCCTTAACCCTAAATCATAAAATGTCAACCTTAGACAATGAACCATTTACCATATACTCTAAACTGTAGATCATTAATCTTAAACCCTAGACCCTTGACTTGTAAATCTTTGCAATAATCCCTAAATCATAATTTTACAAAACGTAATCTTGATTGGTAATGTGATCATATAAATATTTTGATTGTTGTTCAAGTAATTATTATAATTATTTGATTTTAAGGTTACGCATTGGTTAAATATGAGAATTTCGATGATTCTCAAAATGCAATAGAAGCCTTGAATGGATATGATCTTCTTACACAAATTACTAATGTTGTTTGGGCTTTCAGCCAAATGAGCATAAGGTATTTTTCTACACCAAAAAATGGAAAAAACTTTTTGTAGATTCTAATTTTCTTGTATAAACATCAAAGTTAATTTTCAAAAATAGCATTTTCTAGCTGTGCTTCTAATTTTATCTCCGTGATGTGATTGTAGCTACCATCTTAACCTTAACCCTATATGCTTAACCTTTATTTTTAAACCCTAACCTTATAGCCTTAAGCCTAAATCCTGAATTGTAAATCTTATCGTAAACTTTAAAGCCTCCTTAAACTATATAGCCTTAACCTTAAACCTTAATTTCTAGACATAAACCTTAAATCATAAACCCTAGACACATATCCTTAAACCCTTGTACTTTAATTCTAAACACTACATCCTAAACCCAAAGCCCTATATCCTTCACCTAAATCTTAGATGCTTAACCTTAAACCCTAGACCCTATACCCTAAACTTATGACCCTTAATCATAAATTCTAAAATCAACACTAACCTTAAACCATAAATTGTAGTACCTAATCTCTAAACCCTAGACCCTTAACCTTTATCCTGAAACCTTATATGCTTAGCACAAAATTGTAAACCATAGCCTTAACCCTAAACCTTAAACTCTAGTCCCTTAAGCTTAACTCTAGATACTTAACCTTAGTCCTAAAACTCTAAATCTTGAACCCTAAAGTTATAATGCTATAACCTAATATGTAAACAATAAACGTTAGACCATAAACCCTAACCCCAAGATCGTAAACCTTAAACCCTAGATCCATAAACATAAATCTTAAACCCTAGACCTTAATCCCCTATACTAAAAAATCTAGGCCCTAAAACCAAAACCCAAGATACTAAACCCAAAACTATAAGCCCTTAACCTTAGACTCTAAACCCTAAACCCTAAACCCTAGACCCTTAATGTTATACATAAAATCCTAAATGCTAAACTCTTAAACCCTAACCTTAAAACCTATATCTTAAACTCGAAACCCTAGACCTTTAACCTAAACCCTATAACTTAAAATCATGACTTAAAATGTTAAATCCTTAACCATAGACTCTAAACCTAGACCATAAACCCTAATCCTTGAAAAGTAAACCCTAGACCCTTAACTATAAACCCTATGCCCTTGATCCTTAACCTTAAACCCTAGATGGTTAGCACTAATCCCTAAACCATAAACCTTAAACCCTTAACTAAAATCCTAGATGCTTAACCTTAATCCTAAAACTCTAATACGTAACCCCTAGAGCCATAACCTTAAACATGAAATACTAAAATGTAAATCGTAAATCATAAATCATAAATCATAAAGCTTAGACATAATATCTAAACCCTAAAACCTGGACCTTAATTCCTAAACCTAGATACTAAACCTTAAATCCTAGGCCCTTAACCTAGATTGTAAATCTTAAACTCTTGATGCTTAACCCTCAATCCTAATACCTAGATCTTAAACATAAAACGCTAAACCTTAACCTAAATCATAGGTACTTAACCTTAATCCCAAAAGCCTAAACCTTAAACCTAAGAGTCATAACTCTAAAACCTAACCCTAAATCATAAACGCTAGACTTTAAATCCAAAAGTCTCAACCCAAAACCTTAATCCTTAAAACCTAGGCCCTAAAATCTAAACCTTAAACTCTAGAACCTATATCCTAGCACTAAATCTTGAACCTTAGACACTAAAGCTTAAATCCTAAACCTTAGACCCTTACCCCTAAACCCTACACCCTTGATCCCTAACCTTAATCCATATAACCTTAACCTAAAGCCTAGATGCATAGCAATAATCCACCCTAGAGCTTTAATCCTAAACCCTAGACTCTAAATCTTAAACCATAAACCCTAGACCTTTAACCTTAACCTTAGATAATCCTTAAACCCTAAACTCTACAATCTTAATCATGAATCCTAAACCCTAGATGATAAATCATAAACCCTAGACATAACCTTAAACCTAACACCCTAAAGTCTAAATCCTTGACCTTTAATCCTAAAACTTAGATCCTTAACTCAAAACCCTAGACCTTCAACCTAAACTCTAGATGCTTAACCTTAATTCTTAAATTGTAAACCCTAAACCCTAGACCCCTAAGCTCAACCGTAGATGCTTATCCCTAATACCTGAATCTTAAACCGTTGAGTCGTAACCTTAAACCCTAAATTATAAACCATAAATCATAAACCCTAAAGCCTAGACCCTTAAAATATACTATAGATGCATATCACTAGATTCTATACCTTAAATTGATGACCCATAACCCTAAATTCAAAAACCTAAACAATAAACCCTAAATCTTAAATCATAGTCCCTAAACCTTAAATCATACACTCTAAACCCATAACTTAATTTGTAGATACTAAATGCTAGTGCCTTAACTTGAAACCCTAGACCTTTAACTTAAACTCTAGATGCTTAACATAAACCTTAAACCTTATACATTAAATTCATGACTCGTAACCCTAGATCATAAATGCCAAACCATAGACCTTTAACCCTAAATCCTTGATCGTTAACCTCAAACATGAAACCTTAAAACCTACATCCAAAATCTAAAACCCTAAACTCAACCTAAATTATAGTTGCTTAACACTGAACTGTAAACCCTAAATCATAGAATTTAACCCCGAGCCTTAAACCTTAAATGATAAATAATAGACTATAAACCTAAACCTTAAATTCTAAATGCTTAATCCTTAACCATAAGCCCCAAATTCTAAACTATAGACCTTTATCCCTAAACCCTATACTCATAATCCTAGACCTTAAATTCTACAAACAAAATACTAAACCCTAAACTTTTGACCCTTCACCCTAAACATAAAACCTATAACCATTGACCCTTAACCTTAAACATCAAACCCTAAACCTTCAACATTGAACCCTAAATAAGAAGCCTATACGTTTAACATAAATCCTAGATGCTAAATCTTAAACCTCAGACCCTATACACTAAGTCCTATATCATGAACACTAAACCCTAAAGCATAGATCCTAAATCTTAAACTATAAATCTTAGACCCTTAGCCAAAATTTAACCCTAGATCCTTAACATGAATACCTAAATCCTAAACCTTATAGGTTAAACCTCAATCCTTATACCTTATACCATAAACCCTAAATACTAAATACTAAACCCTCAACTCTTAACACTAAAGCCTAATCTGTAAAGTCTTAACGTTAAACCTTTTAGACCCTTAACTCTAAATCATAGACCCTAAAACTAAAACCCTAAACCCTAAATCATCAACCTCAAACCTAAACTCTATATTTTAACCTAAACCCTATGCCCTTATACCCATAACCTAATCTTAAGCCTTAGTTAATTAACCCTAATTCCTAAACTCTAAACCATAGAGCTGTAACCCTAAACTATAGACCCTAAATACTAAAGAGTAAAATCCCTTTTTGGTCCTTGAAAGATTGCTTCAGTGACACTTTAGTCCTCCAATCATTTTTACTGACACTTTAGTCCCTGAAAGATCATTTTGTCAGCCATTTTAGTCATCTGCTAGGGTCTGTTAGTGGGACTTAACAGAAAATGTCATGTGGCATGTTAAGTGCTGACGTGTCCGTTATGTGCTGATGTGGCACATTAAAAAATTTTAAAAAAATCCCTCCTATCTCTTTTCTTTCTCTCTCTATTCCCCCTCTCTCCCTCCCACTCTTATCTCTCTCTCATTTTCATCTCTCTCTCTCTTTCATCTCCGTCTCACTCTCATCTCTCCCTCTCCACCATCTCCCTCTCACTCTCATCTCTCTCTCCTCCATCTCCCTCTCACTCTTATCTCTTTTTCTCTTTGCCATCTCCCTTTCATTCTCATCTCTCTCTCTCCTCTATCTCTTATCTCTCTTTTTCTCTGCCATCTCTCTTTCTCCTCCATCTCTGTCTCACTCTTATCTCTCTTTATGTCCACCATCTCCGTCTCACTCTCATCTCTCTTTCTTCGCCATATCTCCCTCTCACTCTCATATCTCTTTCTCTCTCTCCGCCATCCTCATACCTATTAGCTGAGTACTCTCTCCCTTGGGTGGACTTAGTCCATGAACTTAGCACATGATGAGATCTTCTTGGCTTAGGAGAACGTGAAGGTGACTGGTGCATGGTGAAAATAAAGGGGTACATGTANTTATCTCTCTTTATGTCCACCATCTCCCTCTCACTCTCATCTCTCTTTCTCTCTCTCCGCCATCCTCATACCTATTAGCTGAGTACTCTCTCCCTTGGGTGGACTTAGTCCATGAACTTAGCACATGATGAGATCTTCTTGGCTTAGGAGAACGTGAAGGTGACTGGTGCATGGTGAAAATAAAGGGGTACATGTAACTGAGTCAACTCGGTGATGAAGAAAAGGGGTATATGTAACTTATACTGAGTCAACTCGGTGAAGAGGTACTTGGGCATGCACTCCACGTGAAGAGTGACATTTACATTATCAACCTCGGTAAAACATAGGAAAAGCTTCAGTACAGCCAGGCCTTATGGTCAGAGAGTTGTTCTTAAGTTTGCTCAGTACACTGGCACCTATGCAATTGCAGGAAGGCACACTCCTTACTGTATTTATTTGATTGCAGCCCATTAAGGAAGTTGCTCTTGGAAATATACCAACTATTGCTTTCTGTGACACTGATTCTCCAATGCGTTATGTTGACATTGTCATTCTTGCCAATAATAAGGGAAAACTACAGAGGACTTGAGGAGGCCAAGCAACAAGAGGAAGATGAAGCACTTGCTGCCCCTGAGTAATTGCACTATGATTGCTAGCTCACGACTGGAACTAGTTTGGCTAGTCTTTCTCTCACCTAAGTTGAAGCGAGAAAGGTGTAGAGGAGACGGGGAAGAGAGAGGAGAGAGAGAGAGAGAGAAATGAGAGAGGATGGATTTTTAAAATTTTTTTTTAATGTGTCACATCAGCACATAACGAACACGTCAGCACTTAACGTGCCACATGACATTTTCTGTTAAGTCCCACTAACAAACCCTAGCGGAGGACTAAAATGGTGGACAGAATGATCTTTCAGGGACTAAAGTGTCGGTAAAAATAATTGTAGGACTAAAGTGTCACCGAAGCAATCTTTCAAAGACCAAGAAGGGGTTTTACTCAATACTAAACTCTAGATGTTTAACCTTAAATTTAATTCCCTAAACCTTAAACTATGGACCCTTAACCTAAATCTCTAAACCCTATTGCCTTGGCCCTTAACCTTAAAGTTTGAACCCTAAATCTTAAACCTTAGGCCCTACAACCTTAATCTAAACCTTAGATACTTAACCATAATCCTTAACCCTAGATCCTTGACCCTAAACCTTAAACTTTAGCCTCAATTATAAATGCTTAACCCTAATTCTAAATCTTAAATCTTAAACTTTAAACTCTAAACTCTAAACCTTAAATCATAGAGCATTAACCCAAAAACCTAAACCCTTAACCTAAACTCTAGATGCTTAATCCTAATCATTAAACCCTAAACTTTAGAGCCTTAACATTAAACCCTAAATCCTAAGTTCTAAGCTTAACCTTAGAGCTACAATCCTAAACCCTACTTTATAAAATGTCAACCCTAAACCATTGATCTTATACCCTAAACCCTAGACCCTTAATACTAAACTCTAAGCCATTGACCCATGACCTTAAACCCTAGATGCTTAAGACTAATCCCTAAACTAAAATTTAGATAGTCTAGTCTTTATTAGTAACTTGATCATATAAATATTTTGATTGATGTTCAAGTAATTACTATAATTATTTGATTTTAAGGTTGTGCACTGATTGAATAGGAGAATTTTGATAATTCTCAAAATTCAATAGAGGCCTTGAATGGAACCTACCTTTTGCAAACTACCAGTGTTAGTTGGGCTTTTAGCCAATCAAAAGGAGATCAAAGTTGATTTTCAAAAATTGTATTTTTTTAGCTGTATTTCAAAACACTTGCTTTTAATTTGATTCCACGATGTGATTGTAGTTACCACTTTGGCCTTAATCGTAAACCTTAATCTCTAAACACTAAACCTTAAACTATATGCACTATACTCTAGACATTATATCCTAAACCATAGACCTTAAATCCTAAACCTTAGACACAAACTCTAGACACATAACCATAGACTCTAAACCCTAAATCTTAGACCCTATGAAACCATATACCCTTAATCTAAAGATGCTTACTCTAAATTCATGACCCTTAACTGTAAATCCTAAACTCTAGAAATTAAACCCTAAATTGTAGTCTCTAAACTCTAAACCTTAGAATCTTTATATGAACCCTAGGTCTTTAATTCTAAATCTTAAACCTTAGATCTTTAACTCTAAATCATACACCCTAGACCTTTAACCTAAATTATAAATCCTTAACTTTAATTTCAAAACCCTAAATTTTAAACCACCTAGACCCTAATCTTAAAAAATAAATCTTAGACCTTTAACCCAAAACACTTAACCCTAAACCGTAGTGCCACAATCCTAAACCCTAAGCACTAGACACATTACCTTAAAACTTAGTCCCTGAATCTTAAATTCTTAAATCTTAACCTGAAACCCTAGACCTTAAACCTTAAATACAAAACTCTAAATCCTGAACTCTTGACCCTCAAACTTAAAACCAAGATCCTAAACCTAAAATTCTAGACCCTAAACCTAGATCCTAGATGCTTACCTTAAACTCCTGACCTATAATCCTAAATCTTAACCATAGATACTAAACCCTATATCATAGACTTTAACCTTAGATCATAGACACTAAATCTTAGCGGCTTTACCTCAAACCCTAAATCCTAAAATATAGATCTTAGACATAATATCCAAACCCTAAATTATAATCATTAAACCCATGATCCAAAGCCCTTAACCAAAACCATAAATCCTAAACCCTAGACTCCAAACCCTAAATCATAGTCTCTTAACCTAAACACTAAAACCTATTGCTTAAACTCAAGACTTGTAACCTTAAATCATAAACCCTTGATACTAAACCCTAAACCTTAGACCCTTAATCTTAAGCCCTAGTTTTTTAACCTTACTTCTTAAACCTTAAAACCTAAATTTAAACACTAAACTCTAAATCCTTAACCCTTAATCTTGTACCCTAAACTTTTAAACTTAAACTCTAAACCATAGACCTTATAACTTAAACCTTAAACCCTACACCCTTGACCCTTCACCCTTAACCAAAAATATAGACCTTTAATCTAAACCCTAGATGCTTAACCCTAAATTTTAGATTCTTAACCCTACATCTTGAACCCTAAATCCTAGACCCTTAACGTCAATCTTAGATGTTTAACCTTAAACCCTTATCTTTAAACCTTAGAACCAAAGCCCTAAGCCATAGACCTTTTAACCTAATTCATAAACCTTAGATGATGAACCCTAAGCTTTATACCTTAAAATCATAACCCTAAATTCAAAACCCTAGACAATAAATCCAATCTTTAAATCATAGACCCTAAACTCTAATCCTTTAACCTAATCTTAAACCTTAGAAGTTTAACCCTAATCCAACCTTACTGGCTTAACCTTAAACCCTTAATCTTAAACCCTAGATATTAAACATTAAATTTAAACTCTTGACCCTTAAGCCTAAGCCTTATATCATAAGCCCTAATGCTTAGACCCTTAATGGAAATCCTAGACCCTAAATCCTAAAGCCCTAATGCTTAGACCCTTAATGGAAATCCTAGACCCTAAATCCTAAAGGCTAACCATTAACCTTAGGCCCTAAATGATACACCCTAGACACTAACCCATTAAGCCTAGACCCTAAATCCTTAACTCGATGTTTAACACTAAAATTGAAACCCTAAACCCTTGACTCTAAACTCTCAATGTTTAGCACTCAACATGAAATGCTAAACTCTCAGTTATAGACACTAAACCTTAAACCCTAAACCCTGTGGCCTATACTCTAAAACTAAGACCCTAAATCTTAAACTCTAAACCTTAAGTCCTAGAACTTAGACACTAAACCATAAACCTTAGATTATTAATTAAACCTTAAGCCTTTAAAACTAAACCTTAAACCTTATACCCTAACCTTTAAACTCTAAATCCTAAATCTTAAATCCTAAACCTTAAACCCTAAAACATAGACCTTTAATTGAAAACATAAACCCTTTACCCTAAATCCTATATCTTACATTCTTGACCCCTAACCTTAAATCCTAGACCCTTAACCCTAGAAACTAACCCTCAGACTCCTAACCCTAAAATCTAAATCATAAATCCTAGACACTAAACTTTTATTCCTAAACCCTATAGCTTAAAACTTGAATTCTAAACCTTAAATCGTATGCCCTAAACTATAAACCCTACACCTTTAACCTAAACCCTAGGCCCTTTACCCTAATCCCTGAACTCTTCATCCTTCAACCTAAATGCTAGATCCTAGGCCCTCAATCCTAGACCTTTAATGTAAACTCTAAGCCCTTAATCGTAGAAACTAAACCCAAACCTAAAACCTTAAACCCTAAATTATAAAAGCTATATCATAAACCTTAGATACAACCATAAAAACTAAATCCTAGACCTTACAAAACTATATGCCTTTTATCTAAAGATGCTTAACACAAAACACTTGACCTAATACCCTAAACTCATGACCTTTAATTGTAAATCTTAAACTCCAGAAACTAAACTCTAAATCATAATCTCAAAGCTCTAAACCCTAGACTCTTAATATGAACCCTAGGCCTTTAATCCTAAATTCTAAACCCCAGATCCTTAACTCTAAACCATAAACCCTAGACCCTTAACCTAAATTCTGGATGCTTAACTTTAATCCTAAAACCCTAGACTTTAGAGCCTTAACCCTAAATCTTAAACAACCTGGATCCTAAACCTTAAAACCTTAATCCTAGATCCTTTACCCTAAACCCTAAACCCTAGTACCACAATCCTAAACGTTAAACTACAAACTATAAACTTTAAGTCCTAGACGCTATACCTTAAAACTCAGTTCCTAAATCCTAGAACCTTAACTTGAAATCCTAAACCCTAAATATAACCCTAAATCTTAAATTCTAAACTCTTGACCCTCAAACTTAAGACCAAGATCCTAAATCCAAAATCTTAGACCAAACCTAAATCTTAGATGCTTAACCTTAGACCCTGTACCTTCAAACTCTTGACCCATAATCCCAAATTTTAACCCAAGACACTAAACGCTAAACTTCAAATCCTACACCTTATACTCTAAAACCAAGACCTTAAATATTAGACTCTAAATACTAAACCTTAATTTCTATAACTTAGATACTAGACCCTAGATACTAAACCTTAAACCTTAGATTGTTAATTAAACCCTAGACAAAACACCTTAAACTCTAGATCCTAACCTTTAAACTCTAAATCCTAAATCTTAGAATCTAAACCTTAGACCTTGAACCTTAAGTCTTTGACCCCTAATCTTAGACCCTTAATCCTAGACCCCTAACCCTAAAAACTAAATGTTAAATCATAGACCCTTAGCCCTAAAAACTAAACCCTAAACTCTAAATTATAAATTTAGTCAGTAAACCTTCATGCTAAACCCTATGCCTTAAAACTTGAACCCTAAATCTTAAATTGTATACCCAAAACTATGAACCTTACACCTTTTACCTAAACCTTAGGACTTTAACCCTAATCCTTAGGCCTTTCATCCTTCACACTAATTGCTAGATCCTAAGTCCTAAACCCTAGACCATTAACATAAAACCCAACCCTTTAACCGTAGATACGAAAACCTAAATTGTAGACCTTAAACCACCTAAACTTGAAACACGAAACCATAAACCATAGACCTTACATCGTAAAATCTATACCACTAACCCTATAAATTAAACCCTAAATTCTAAATACTTAACCTTAATCTTTAGACCCTAATAACCATTTAGCCTTAAACTAAACACTAGATGCTTAACCTTAACTCCTTGACTATATACCCTAAACTCATGACCCTGAATCATAAATCTTAAACCCTAAAGCATAGTCTCTATACTCTAAATTCCTATACTTTTAACATGAACCCTAGCCTTTAAACCTAGACCCTAAACCCTAAGCTTTATATCCTTAACCCTTAACCTTACACCTATGACCCTTAACCTAAACTATAGATGCTTAACTTTAATCCCAAAACCTTAAATCCTAGAGCTTTAACCTTAAACCCTAAGCCACCTAGAACCTCAACCTCAACCTTAGATGCTTAACCTTAAACACTTAACCATAAACCCTAGAGGTAATCCTAAACATTAAATTATAAACA
>QAOA01005870.1:21509-32097 GCA_003255065.1 Cercis canadensis
TAGGTCTTTAATTCTAAATCTTAAACCTTAGATCTTTAACTCTAAATCATACACCCTAGACCCTTAACCTAAACTATAAATCCTTAACTTTAATTTCAAAACCCTAAATTTTAAACCACCTAGACCCTAATCTTAAAAAATAAATCTTAGACCTTTAACCCAAAACACTTAACCCTAAACCCTAGTGCCACAATCCTAAACCCTAAGCACTAGACACATTACCTTAAAACTTAGTCCCTGAATCTTAAATTCTTAAATCTTAACCTGAAACCCTAGACCTTAAACCTTAAATACAAAACTCTAAATCCTGAACTCTTGACCCTCAAACTTAAAACCAAGATCCTAAACCTAAAATTCTAGACCCTAAACCTAGATCCTAGATGCTTACCTTAAACTCTTGACCTGAAACAAGTTTATTCAATCTTGAAACTTCATTACAAATGAATTACATCAAACCCCTAACAATAAGAATTTAGCTACTCATACTTGAATTCAATAAAAACAAATAAGTATAGTTCAACATGAGATGAAAAGAAGAGAAGAAGAAGAAACTTTATGACGATCCAGTTCCAATTGGTCCCCCTTGCTCTCTAGTTCTTCTGCTCTTTTCTTCCCAAGTACAGCCTCCCTTTGACACATGCATTAGATTTCCTTTTTATACTTGTGCAAAATTAGGTCATTTGGTCAAAAATAGCTCGAACACGGCTCTGACACGGCCGTGTTCTTTTCTGGTCCTGGGCGTGTCACTTAAGTTGCATTTCTGGTCATTGAACACGGGCTCTGACACGGTCGTGTTCCTTTCTGATCACGGCCGTGTCACTTAGACATGGCCCGTGCTCTTCTTTGGTCTGGGCGTGTCCTGTCTTTGTAGCCTTTGCCTGTTCAACACGGCCCCTCACACGGCCGTGTTCTGCTCTTTCCTTGACCGTGTTTGCCCTTAGACTAAGCCTTTATTCTCTTGGACATTCTGCTTGATCAACACGGCCTTGGACACGACCGTGTCTGTTCCTGTCTGAGGCCGTGTTTATCCATGAGCTTGAGCAGTAGCCTCTGGATGTTAGACACGGGGTACACACGGCCGTGTTACTGCCCGTGTCTACCTACAAACTTGGTGTATGGCTGCTTTCCTTGCCATTTTCTCCATGGATTGCTTCCAGATTCTTCACATTTCCTGATTACCCATCTTTGTACCTATCAAAGCCAATTTATGGATTAAACGCCATGTTTAGAGAGGATTTGCTCACAATGCAAGTAAGAATTCAGTATTAAAGCATCGATTTTATAGTCCTAAAAGACCAGTATCAACCCTGTTGCTTGAGGCTTCGACTGCTACTTTAGATCTTCAACTTCTACTAGTCTCCTTTTGTTGGTCTTGTGTCTCCTTAACTCTTCAACTTCATCGGAACTATTGTGGATGCATTGAGGTAACACCACTTGAATGGCTAGCTGCACGCACGACCTTCTCCACTTGACAAGGTTAATGTATCTCTTTGGTATCTTCTTCCTCCAACTTGCTGGTTGTAGATTAAGCTCCAAGGTCTTCACCCACGGTTCAACTCCTTCCTTGTAAGCACTCTTGCTTCTAAGTACTTTCAGTCAAACTTTGAATGATCACGATAAAATGACAAACTTTTAGATTGACATCTTTTGTAGCTCCGCCAATATGTAGGGAATGAACACCTGTAACCTGTAAAATGATTTCACCAAGAAACTCTCCATTAGTCACAATGTCCTTAAATTGACTCCCAAAATAAGAATATGGCTTGCTGTACATGTTGCACTCAATCTTCTGCTTCTGTCCAACTAAGAGGTTTGGAACTCCTAAGGAATCCCTTGTGAATCTAGTGGAAACTCATGAAGTATCCCATTAGTAGTTGGCACGAGCATCTTATCCAAGTAACCCGAGGAACAATAAGAACTAAAACAAAGTGATAGGCTTCCTCATCTGCCAGATAGTACTTCGATGTCGAAATAAATATTCCCTTCATTCGCAAGGAACCATTCCCTTAAGGTCTATTATTGCACAAAGTGGCACCATGGCCCCCGTAGTTCTCTCCCCACTACATTCTGTTGACAAATAAGATAGTTGAAAAATGAGGATAATTGCTCATGTGATTCACAACACCCTTGCCCTCATGGCACAAAATTCTTAATTGACTCGCTGCAACACATCACGATACTCCCTCTAGAGCACCCTCTACAAGTCTCACTTGATGATGGTTCGACCTTCAATTGCTTATTTTCTTCCATTCATTGCACTTCAGCATTAAAGGCTATCACTTGGACCACTATCCACTTCATAATGTCATTGTCACCCCTTGTGACTAAGTTTTCTTCATTAGCAGATTAATGTGGTTCACCCAACTGCCATCTCTCTAGGTTCTCTGCAAGCACATCACACGAATAGGGTCCTCCATTCTTGGATTCCCTCATCTCGTCACATGATGTCATGCAACATAACTTTTCTCTTAATCATTTCTTGATCAAATGCCTCTACGGCTTCACTAATCTTCATATGGCCATCCTTCATGGACTCTTCTCAAGAGGGTCTCACGCTTGGCCTTGCACAATATTTATAAGGGCTTGTTCGACTCCACCTCTGTGAAGGTCGCTAACAACCTTTCTCCTGTAAGCACAACTTTTTTGTCTTCGTTTCCTTATATTTTGTATCCTAAATAAACCGCCATAACTGTAGACTCATGCCCCCTTGAACTCCCTCATGGATTGCAAGACAAACACAAGTTTGGCTTCTTCAGTTACACATTCGTAGCGCAATACAGGTTTCTCCCTCACCTGCATGAGTGGCAAACAAACGTTTCTGGAACAAATATAACTTGATGTGCCAGGAGGAATTTGATGACCAAACATCCCATAACAACCAATTTGAACAACCATGAAAGTGTTAACCTACACCATGATCCAGGGTCTCTCTGTACCTCATGGGGCGGCAAGGCACAACTTTCATGTGACTTGAGTCTTTCTTTACTCCAAGTCAAACCCATCGGCTGCTGTTATAGATTTGAAACCATGAGAAGCATCAATCTCTACCCTCGCACTTAGAACTATCTTTCCAACAAGTCTATTGTTGTTGTTGCAAAGTCACAAGTCTTTGTCTTAATAAATTATTTTCAAATTTCGCCCTTAGCTCGTTGTTGACTACTCGAAATAACTATCCATTGGTGGAGTAAGATAGACTTCTTTGGTTCTCTACCCCACTTCTCACTTGGTCTAACTTGCAAGACTGGCCACCACTCCTACTCGAGGGACTTTATGTGATGTAATCTGAGAAGCATCCACTATTATGCACCTTAAAGGAACAAGATCACACCTCCTTTCCTAATAAAGCCCGAACATCAACACACGTGCAAAGAGCAACTCATATGTCTACCTTTTCAACAAGCTTCCTTTGTCATAGCTGGTTCCATACCAGCATGCCCAATCTTCCAAGAGTTTGCACCATAACTCTTGCTTAAGCTTTACTCAAGTGTTGATGGCATACCTCTAGGCAAGACTAGTTGTCAAAATCTTCCTTCTTCACAACTCATTTCATCCTTCGATGAGTTGCACCTATCTTGCCCTTCTGCTTCCCCTAAGTCAATCTCTACTACTCAGAAGTATTGTCCCCATGTCTCAAGTTCCTTTGGCATCTCACATCTTAACAAGTTCATATAATTGGCCTCCATCTTCCACCATCCCACTTAATTGCAACGATTGCCTCTTGCAACACTTCTGCAAACTCTTTAACAGTGCTCCCAAGCATGCTGGCCATGGTCACAACAACCACTAGGTGCATGCACCCATGAAGTGCAAGACATCCCAAAAAGTCCAATAAATGGATGAGATAAGAAAGCTTGAGTTCACCAAATCGTGTCAGTTCTTGCCATTGCCTCTAGCACACTAGATGACTTAGCCTAAATAACCTTGATCAACTCTATCCATGCTGCAACAATCATGATCAACATGGTGATCCTGTTCCACACTAGTAACCACGCTTTGATACCAACTGCCACGGGCTAATAGGTTCACCCTTGCCAGATCATGCGACACTTGCACAACTCTTATAAGAAAGGAAGTCAACCTATCCCATTCGATCAAACTCACACATGTTAAGTGACTAAGCAACCGATAATGTACTCGAGGCATAACAATAACGTCTCTCGCAAGCACAACAACGATAGCATGAACATTATAGTGTCTCACATATTACACATCACAAGTAAGCAAACACAGCATTCACTCTCACACCAAAGAAAGCATCACACACTCGTGAGTAAAACATATGACAACAAATGTATAAGAAGATAGGCTATTACTTTTATTGATAGATATGAGTGCAATACAATACATTGGAAATGTGTAAGGGAAGTAAATAGCAACACAAAGCCTACCCCTATGCTAGCACCAAGTCTCAGCCCAGGTCACCTGGCACCCTAAAGAGACTAATATGCGGATTCCTTCCCGACAAGACTAAACACCATTTTTCTCACCCAACATAAGACCTCTTTTTTAGAGTTTCGAGTATTGAAATGCCTAATAAGATATATGTAAATTCATCTAAAATCATGAGCTACGCGGCCATGTGCTGAACACCTGCATTGGACAAGTGTAATGAAGTGAAAAGACAAAAAGACCCCTAAACTTTACAAAAATGGTAAAAATTATATAATGCTTCGTTTGGGCTCAAATTTGGCGTGGGCTTCTCTAGTCTCTTTTTTACCTCTTTGCAAAATTTTAAATCAATCGGAGTTATCTAGGTGCCTGAAATCTAGTCATCATGTTTGCGAACCATGACACATAGCAAAGCTAATAATAAAAATTCTATTTGTAATTTTAATATCCATTAAATTAATGATGTTGCTTGATCAATAAGATTTTGTAAGTGTCAATATGTGTAATGGTAATCAATCACATATTTTTATCTCTTTAAGAATAGATAANTAAGTGTCAATATGTGTTATGGTAATCAATCACATATTTTTATCTCTTTAAGAATAGATAATTGTTGCAACGTTGTAAAGATAAAACATGAAGTAATTATTATTTCTTTATTAAAAACAAGTAAGAGATTACTTTGTACATAAATTAATGATGTAACTTGGCCAATAGGAAATTACTAATTCTCAATATGCATCATTGTGGCCGATCATATATATTTTTTTAATATCTTTATTAAAAATAAATGAGAGATAATTATGTAGGAATTCTCATCCAATAAGATTTTTTTCCGCCGCTCTATAAATAGAGCATTCTTGTGCCATTTTGCATATAGTTGGTTTCGAAGTATTGGAGCTTTCTCATTTGCTCTCAAGCCATTAGCCTTGAATATCAAACCTAAGTATTTAAGACTTTGAAGATCAAAGCCTACCAAGCTTGTCCAAGCCCTCAATTGAATCAACACTTGAAGAGAAGAATCAGAGAATCACTATTATTATTTGTAATAAGGAATTCATTAGAGATTGTACTACACTCCAAAATCAATAAAACATTGAACAAACCAAAAATAAGAATGAGAGGATCACTATTATTGTTTGTAAAAGAAAATTTATTAGAGATTATACGACACTTCAAAATCAATAAAACATTCAATTTGTTCAAGCATATATATTTCAATCATTATATTTAGATATGAAATTTTGCGTTTACAGCATTAAAGGCATTTAAGCTGTTTTTCAAATAGTCATTGCTACTCACTCATTTATCAAAAGCCAAAGAATTACACATGATCACATATGACATAGTCACGACACCCTATGTTATAACATATTTATTACACACTATCAAAAGAGAATTGATACGTGATTGTTATCAATAAAGGCAAAGAGTATCAATTCTAGTATGAATAGCAGCAAAATCTTCTTCCAACTGCTGCTCCCGTGCCATAATCTCTGCTAACTCTACTCGCTGGGCCAAATTCAGAATCACGCATTACCTGCTCTCACACCTCTAGTCCCCAAAGCCGAGAAACAATTTCCACTTCATTGGCAAGTAGCACAAAATCCTGTAGCCCTGACTCAGTCAACAACCCTAGCTGTTTCAGCTTTGCTCTCAAAGGAGAAAGTCTGCAAGGCCTTGCGACGAGCTTGGCAAAATGTGTTGAAGCACCTCCAACTCAGGGAGTCCACCCTTTTGCACATGTACCAACTATGCTTCCGCACACAAAAGACCTTTGGACTTTGAACATAGACAAAACATATGCTCAATTATACCTTGTGCTGAAGTTTCAATTTAATGCTTAATTTATTAGGTGAAAGCCCAATAATAGATTTATATCTAATATGTTTCTGCACGCGAAGCTCTTTGGGCTTGAAGCATGGACAAAATACAAACTCACTTATATCTTGTGCTGAAAATTTAATTTAATTGAAAGAGTTAGAGCAGAAGGATTTGATCTCCTGATCACTTGGTCAAAGAGGCTCTGATATTATGTCAACAAATTGATTCAACTCAAAAGTTTAAGCTGTTAGATTAAGGCCCAATAATAATTTTATATCTAACCCCAACCTTGTGCTACCCTCCATCCATGTGATAATCAGCGAGGGTGGGAGTGGGACTCTTACCTTGATCATTTCATGACCAACCAGAAAAAGTTTTAAGAACAATCGTCGCACACCTCTGTTATTTTCATGACTACGCTGGGTACAATGTAGGTGCGGGCGCATTGCGAGTTAGCTTGCTCAAGTTGAATACCTGCAAGGTAAAAAGATGAGGGGAGGGATTGGAGTCATTCCCAAGCTCAAGTTTAAGAATTTGTGGGGAAAAGTATGTGGAGAAGCAGAATAGTCAAAATGTGTACCTGTGCCTTGTTTTAGTCTTTATATAGCTGCTTAGGTTGGCGACATGTTTGAACCAGAATTTAGGGGGAAGGCGAGACCTGCTCACAGCACCCCTATATATATGATAAACATTTGATATAACAAACAAAAACTTAAATATTCCAAATGTCCTAATTATTTTCTCGTCTTTGGACATTTTTATATGGAGGTTTCTTAGATATTTTTAATATTTATGTAGTATACCATACTACATAAAAATAACCAATAAGTGAATGACATGTGTATAAGTTAATTATTTTTAAATTTATTTAAAAAAATTAAAAAAATTATATTTTATATCTAATAAAATATAAAAATTATATATGTTTGTCATGTCAGTATAGTATGATATACTTACGTAGTACCATAAAATCCCCTATTTTATTTTAGGAAAACAATTTAGAAGTGGTAGAATTTCACAAAAGTTCATTACAAGTACACCGTCATTTCCTTGCAGGTGTACCCACTTACGAATTTCTAAAAATACTCATAGAGCAATGTGGGTATACTTACAAGAAATTTCTATATATGAAGTTCTAGCAATTTTTAATTATTTTCTCTTTTTAATTTTTTTTCTTTATCACTTTTTAAAGGGCTTATTTCATCTTTTCATTTCCTTTCAATTTTTTTTTTTTTGAGAAAAATCTAATTTATCACATTTAACTTTATCTCTTGTGTGGTTTATCCCAAATATTTAAAAACATGTAAAGACACTGACAACTTTTCAAATTGTGGAACTTACCCCCATTTTATTTACAACATTAAAATTTGGATAGAAAATCACATGTGCTCATCATATGATAGTAATTAATGGCTGCCTAAGCCCATAACTCTAAAATTAGAGCTAATAAAAAATTAATTAGAGATAAAATTGGCGCGTGTGAATGGTACTTGACCAACTTTTCCTTCATCTGAGCCCTTACCGGCTTACCCTATCATTGTGCAAGTCTTGCGAGAGAAAGCTGAACAGCCATGGTTGATTTTTTTTTTTTTTTTCCTCCATAGCCAAGCACTGCATACTCTTGGACAGTATGAGTTTCAATTTTCCATTCTTTGGTAATTTCGTTTTTTTTTTTTTTTTTTTTTTTTTTTTTNCTTCAATTTAGAAACGGTTTTCTTTCTTGAAGATGATTATATCTTGTTTTTGTTCAATTCTTCTTAATACGAACTTGACAATGCATTCAAAATTTTCCCCAACCATTGTGGTCATGCTCATATCATATTAGTAGTATTTATCCTTAATAATTTTCGATTTTTGAGGTTAAGTGACTGTTAAGCATGTGATATTCCCGTTTATATTTTAATACCCAATATAAAATGGAGATAAGTTACACAATTTGAAAGTTAGGGAGGGTCTTCTGCACATTTTTAATCATTTGGGGTAAATCACACATAAAATAAAGTTAAAGTGAATAAATTAAACTTTTTTCAGACTATTAAAACTCTTAAGGGAGGCACAGACCATCGTTTAAAGCCAGCCCAAAAGTCATTAGTTTGTGTGCATGCTTGCAAACAAAACAGACAGGAAAACCGTCTCTGAGATTCCGTTGACGAATGGATAGTCCATGTGTGATTGTGTGCCAAGTCGCCATTACGGCAATTCTTACTTTCGGAGTTCTCTTAGGTCCACCATGCACTTCTTGTTCGGTCGGTCCTTGATTGTCTCTGTTTCCAAGGTACACACATTGTAAGCATTCTGAGTTCTATGATATAAAAATGGGTGCTTCATTGCTAGCCATTGATAGCTTTTATGCTGGATGATACACTTTAACAGTGACAACAAATTTTACAGATCTGTTTAGATTCGCATTGTGTCACCCTCGTATAATTGACCAAATTTGAATTGTACAGAAAATTAAACTCATATTACATCAACCGTATCTGTGTGATACAATATGAGTCGAAATACTATGTATTATTTGTTGATAATGGCATATGTAATGTCATTAAGTGGTGGTATAGAAGCTCCTTATAAATATTCTCATTGAAGCTCTCCAAGTCTCCATGCTTACGGTTGAGCAATCAATCCACCATTTCTCTATTCTCTATTGAAGATCTCCAAGTCTCCATTTTCCCAACACCTACTTTTGAGTATTTGGTAAGTCTTCCATCTTCGCTGCTTTCCTTTCCAATCTAATTGAATTCCTCCTTTCTTTTCTTTGGAAATTCTGTATTGGAGATGCGAGAGCGTTATCAGGCATGTAGAAATGGGCGTTGATTGTTGATTGCCATTTTATTATATGGCTACTCTTGTGGTGATATCATGTTCTGTCAACAACATGTGAGAATTGATTAAATATATATGCATGGGAGCTCAACAATATTGAATTTCTATTCATAAGCATATTTTAGTATGGAATAATGTTAAATAATCTTAATTTGTTCACGCAAACATTCTATATTTTAAGCAGTTGACAAAATCGTATTCAATATTATTCTAAGACATTCTTAGGCATTCCATGAGTAAGAGAATTTCTCTTCTACGAAATATAATTGCTGCCAAGTAGAAATTTCACTGCCTGCAATTTTACTATTTAAAACTTTCTGTCCAGGACTCTTTCTGCATCTCTCTTTGGAGTAAAGAAAATTTATTTCTCTTAGAGCATTTAAGCATCTCTTGTTTGCTCCACCTAATCATTTTTTCTGTTAAATATCAAAGTATGCCACTTAGAAAAGTGTGATTATTGTTAGATACAAAATAATACTTAGGTCTTCTCTTCATTAACAACTAAATCTTTTTTTTTCTTTAATTAGTTTCTGACATAGTATTAGAGTTTCTTTAATCAAGTGATAAGAAGTTCAATCCTTGCCAACCCTTATTACTCATAATTAAATTAAATATCAGCAAAATGACGGATTATGCTTTGTTAACACTTCAACCCCAAGGGCTTTTGAATGTAGGGGTGTATTAACTTTTTTTGGTCCATTATTAGAGGCTATACAACAAGAAGTAGATTATCGCCTCCTATAATCCTGCCCCACTCGATTCCAATGGAATTGAACATGAGACCTCCATGATGGAATACATGGTGCTCAACTATTTAGTTGTCTCTTTATTGAGCCTCTCCTAGTAGTTTAAGCTTTGCAAAAGAATTAATTAATTGACAAAGCTTAAACTTTTGGGAGAGTCGATTCCTTGACAATTATCACCACTCTTATGTATGCATGTTAGTTTATAAATGAACTACTAGGACAAGCTTAATTTACTTACTATCATTAGGTTGATTTATCGATATTGTTTCTATTTGTTTAAAAGCTATTACATTATATGTTTCATATTCAATATTCCGAGTCTTATCAGTCATAAGAAATTTTCTAGTTGTCAAATTGAGATATGAACCGTGAAACTGTACTTATGGTAAACATATGTTAAAAAAAATTATAAATACATTAGAAGCTAGTTGTATACTACACAATTAATGTTACTATAATATATTGATATACAATTTGGCACAACTAGTCATAGGTCATAAAACTAAGCCTTGATATATAATTGAGTCACATACTATTAGTGTGTGTCAAATATATAAATAATTGATAAAGTTTGAGTTCAATTAAGTTAAAGTTACACAATTAATTTAAAAAGTTGATTTAAAGTGAATGGTAACTATTTGGGTTCTTGACTCATATTAAGTTATTCAATTTTTGGAGATCTTTGCAATGATAGAAAAATGAAAGCTTAATATGACCACTTTTAACTAATTGTACCAAATTATATATCAATACACAATAATAACATTGTGTATTATAGACTTGGCCAGAAAGACAATATGACT
>QAOA01005870.1:32646-55775 GCA_003255065.1 Cercis canadensis
CTCCAGAGATGTTGCAGCTAAACCTTGTTTGCTGATTTTTCTTCTATTGCCTGCGTTAGGTGGAAGATTTTCCTTTCTTTCTCTTGTATGCCAAAAAAAAAGACAAACCATCTGCTATTCTGAAATTTCTTGTGGTCTATGCTAATCAACTCAAATAAAAAAGGCTTACATTCTGATCAACTAAGGCTACAAAAAATCTGGTTGAATTAGGTTGGTGTCTTGGTTTAGAACTTTTATGGTTTCTGTAGCAGAACAATGTTTAATTAGATAGAATCCTTTTTCTTTTACCTTTCTTTCCCTAATCAAACAACTGCTAAAGGAAAAGAAGTTTTTTACTCAATGAAAATTAACAAAGATACAGAAGAAAAGAAAACTGAAGTGCTGCTGTGTGTCTTTAACTGACAGTTCACACTTCAATTTATAATGAAAACTTTTCTAAAATATTCAATATGAAAAGATCATAACTGACTCCTACATAATGAAGACTAATGGACTTTATTCAAAATAAAATAACAGTAGTAACAACAGCTGTAGTACGTAACAGAAACAGTAGTAACAGTAAGTTATTTGCACTAATTTATGACACCAATGCCTTTGGGTTTGGTTGAGAACTGTATTGTACTGTATAGGGTTTTTTTCTCCTATTTTCCAATGGTTCAGAAATATTGTAGGTGAGATCCGGAGCATGATGTTGCTGTGAAGCGGATTTGGGGGCTTAAGTGTGTTGACACGATCTGAGCAAACTTAGCTTCTATTCGTTCTCGCAAGTCGAAGGGGAAGTGGTTGGCAGACCATGTCCTTGATGCA
The DNA here is from genome assembly GCA_003255065.1 of Cercis canadensis. NCBI lineage: Eukaryota > Viridiplantae > Streptophyta > Magnoliopsida > Fabales > Fabaceae > Cercis > Cercis canadensis. The sequence continues at coordinate 33,454 of QAOA01005870.1, forward strand.
CTATGGGTTAAGTGGACGACTGACCCTGAGTTTAAGGAGAAGTCAGAGCAAAACAAACAGAATCGATCAGCTAGTGAGGGAGGATGTTTGAACAAGGGTGGCTCCATTTCTTTGTCAGAGCATAAAAGGCGATATGTAAGTTTTATTTACTGGTAATAAAGTTTTTACATGTTTGTTTTAATTTATCATTGATAACTAACACAAATTTATTATATGTTTCAGACACGGGAACTAGGTAGAGAGACTACAATCCCAGAGCTTTTTTGTAGGTTGAACCATAATGATGAGACGGACCAGTGGTCAACACCCAGGGCAGCAAGGACTTATGTGAGTATCTCGAATTCTAACATCAAAATTGAGCTTCTAGCATAATGTAAGTATTTTCACTTTCTTACTTCTGTTTTGTGTTCTTTTTGAAATCACATGCAGAGTTCTTATGAGAAATTAAAGGAGGATGTTGCAGCCACAGGAGAATCTGTTGATGACTCTGCCCTTTTTTTCCAAGCGACTGGGGGGGAAAAATAAGAGGGGCCGCGCTTATGGATTTGGATCCGAAGTAGCATTTTACTCTTCATCCGGGTTCGGGTCCGGGTCCAATAGGTCTGAGTCTCAGTCTACAGCCACTGTGACCAACAATGATGAGCTTATACAACGTATTGCAGTTCTTGAGACCCAATTGGTAGAAGAACGTACTCGAGGTGACTGGTTTGCACAACTTGAGGCAGAGCGTGCAGATCGATTCTCTTAACTTGAGAGTGAGTTGGCCAGTCTTAAGGGATACATTCAGCAATTGCAATCAGGACATAACAACTCAGAGGCTGCTCTTACTACGTCGTTACGACTTCCAACTATCAATGAAGATGATGAGGATGATTTTAATTTGTGAGATGATTATCTGAAATTTTTAGGAGTTGATTGTATTTTATACTCTTGATTTATATTTCCTTACTTCAGTTGAATCTTGAATACTTTTAGACATTTGATCTATATATTTCTGAGATATTTGAGCTTTAGTTGCACAATTTTGCACTTGTCTTTGCTGTTTTGCTGAAATTGGAATTTTTTTTGAAATTTTTTGACTATTTAAAAAATTATTAACAATTCCAACGGAATTTGACCGTTAGAATTTTTTCCAACGGTATTTTACCGTTGGAATTACCCTTGGAATTATTTTCTGTAAAAATTTAATAAAAAAAAATTCCAACGGTATATTTCTGTTGGAATATAAATTCCAACGGTAAAATTCCGTGGAATTTCTGTTGGAATTTTTTAATAATTTCCAACGGGCACTTTCCCTTGGAATTACCGTTGGAATTTTTCATATAATTCCAACGGTAAATTGCCGTTGGAATTGTTTTCTGTTGGAATTCCGCAATTCCAACGGGCCATTTTCCAACGATACGTATTTCGTTGGAATACAAAATTCCAACGGAAAAATTCCGTTGGAATCCAGGAAATTTGTTGTAGTGAATAGATAATTGTTGCAACGTTGTAAAGATAAAACATGAAGTAATTATTATTTCTTTATTAAAAACAAGTAAGAGATTACTTTGTACATAAATTAATAATGTAACTTGGCCAATAGGAAATTATTAATTCTCAATATGCATCATTATAGCCAATCATTTTTTTTTTAATATCTTTATAAAAAATAAATGAGAGATAATTATGTAGGAATTCTCATCCAATAAGATTTTTTTTCTACTGCCCTATAAATAGAGCATTCTTGTGCCATTTTGCATATAGTTGGTTTCGAAGTATTGGAGCTGTGTCATTTGCTCTCAAGCCATTAGCCTTGAATATCAAACTTAAGTATTTAAGAGTTTGAAGATCAAAGCCTACCAAGCTTGTCCAAGCCCTCAATTGAATCAACACTTGAAGAGAAGAATCAGAGAATCACTATTATTATTTGTAATAAGGAATTCATTAGAGATTGTACTACACTCCAAAATCAATAAAACATTGAACAAACCAAAAATAAGAATGAGAGGATCACTATTATTGTTTGTAAAAGAAAATTTATTAGAGATTATACGACACTTCAAAATCAATAAAACATTCAATTTGTTCAAGCATATATATTTCAATCATTATATTTAGATATGAAATTTTGCGTTTACAGCATTAAAGGCATTTAAGCTGTTTTTCAAATAGTCATTGCTACTCACTCATTTATCAAAAGCCAAAGAATTACACATGATCACATATGACATTGTCACGACACCCTATGTTATAACATATTTATTACACACTATCAAAAGAGAATTGATACGTGATTGTTATCAATAAAGGCAAAGAGTATCAATTTTAGTATGAATAGCAGCAAAATCTTCTTCCAACTGCTGCTCCCGTGCCATAATCTCTGCTAACTCTACTCGCTGGGCCAAATTCAGAATCACGCATTACCTGCTCTCACACCTCTAGTCCCCAAAGCCGAGAAACAATTTCCACTTCATTGGCAAGTAGCACAAAATCCTGTAGCCCTGACTCAGTCAACAACCCTAGCTGTTTCAGCTTTGCTCTCAAAGGAGAAAGTCTGCAAGGCCTTGCGACGAGCTTGGCAAAATGTGTTGAAGCACCTCCAACTCAGGGAGTCCACCCTTTTGCACATGTACCAACTATGCTTCCGCACACAAAAGACCTTTGGACTTTGAACATGGACAAAACATATGCTCAATTATACCTTGTGCTGAAGTTTCAATTTAATGCTTAATTTATTAGGTGAAGGCCCAATAATAGATTTATATCTAATATGTTTCTGCACGTGAAGCTCTTTGGGCTTGAAGCATAGACAAAGTACAGACCCACTTATATCTTGTGCTGAAAATTTAATTTAATTGAAAGAGTTAGAGCAGAAAGATTTGATCTCCTGATCACTTGGTCAAAGAAGCTCTGATATTATGTCAACAAATTGATTCAACTCAAAAGTTTAAGCTGTTAGAAGCATGATCAAGTTATCCATGATCAAGATTCAAGAAGTTGGTCACCATTTTTGATGATGCACAGATACAACATAGGTCTTGTCTTCTTCTGTTATAGTAGCATCTGAATATATGTGATGGCTCTAGAAGCATCTCAGAATTTGGATCTTTTGTCATGAGTGCAGTGAAATTTTATATTGATGGCAGGGGACCAGCTGATACTTACTAATGAACACAGGTTCAACAAATTTAAGGAGATTAATTTGGGTCCAAATGGATTAATATATATTTGTCATTTACTAAGCTTGGTGAAAATTATATGAATAATCAGTCAAATTTAGCATTTGATTATCATCTGTCCTCCTAATTAATTTAGGAGTAATGGAGAAACACTTTTCAGATATCTCTTGGGCACTGAAGCAATAAAGGGAATGTACTTTAGTTGTGAACTTACAACTAATCTGAAATATTCTTTTTCTCTACAGATGGTGTTTTATGTCTTTGGTCCAGCTCTTTATACTGCCGCCCTGGCCAAAAGTATAACATTTAGTAGCATGATTAAACTGTATGCTTGTTACTCACCTCTCTCCATGTTTTATTTTCTTTTCCATTTTGATGTTTCTTTTTCTTTTCTTTCCATTCTTCGCTAATAAGTTTCATCTCATGAGTTATGCAGGTGGTTCATGCCCATAAATATTCTTCTCACTTTTATCATTGGGACAGTACTTGGATGGTTACTTATAAAAATAACTAGAACTCCTGCTCACTTGCAAGGCCTTGTATTGGGGTGCTGCGCTGCAGGCAGGTTCACTTACAGATTCTGAATTGTCTTATTAATGATATTAGCATATTGATTAAGTCAAATTTGAATCAATAAAATCTCTTTTAAGAGATATGGCCGAACAGAGGCGGAGCTTTCAAGGGACAAGGGGGCTGTGGCTCCAAAATTATTATTTTTTATATAATTTACTTTAAAAAAATTATTTGGCCCCCTCAAAATATTTTTGTAATATTGATTACTAAGTATTCCTTTGACTCCTAAGAATTTAATTCAAATTGCGCCACTGTCACCAAAGAATCTGAATGAGTTCTACGTAGTTTCAAGTACTTATGCTCTTCTTTGTGATGTTTTCCTGTCTATTTTGCATTTGATGCCAACAGGAAATGTGGGCAACTTAATTTACATTATTGTTCTAGCAATCTGTAAAGAAAGAAGCAGTCCTTTTGGAGATGCTGATGTTTGTTACAAAAATGGGCTAGCATATGCTGCTCTCTCAATGGCAGTATGGCCTTTGATTTCAATTTGGGAATTACTAAATTATTAAAATGTGCTTCAATTAAGAAGTCTTGAATCTTCTTAGCCTTATTCTCTTTTCTGATTTTGGATTTCAGATAGGAGCCATATACATGTGGTCATATGCGTACAACGTTGTCCGCATGTATTCATGCAAGAGTCCCAGTGTAGACGAAGTTGATGATTCCACAATGACTCCAGTGTCTCCTTCAAAGAGTTCCAGTGTAGACAAAGTTGATGATTCCAATATGACTCCAGTGTCTCCTTCAAAGAGTTCCAAATTAAACAAAGTTGATGATTCCATGGTAACTATAGTGTCTCCACCAGAAGTGGATCCGGAAAATCCTTCAGTATGTTCCACAGGACCTTTGGTTGCAAAAGTGGACAGCGCAGAGACTAATGGTCATTTGAATCAGCTTGAAATTGAATCTACAGTGCCTCGTGGAAAATCGAAGGTTGGTCTAGATTCTAATAGAACCAGAAACATAATTTTTAACTGGGGGATGCATTTCTTTTCCCAGTTGTGACTTTAATGTTGCCCCAAGATCTCTTTTATATCAGCCCAAGTGATGCTAGTTTCTGATTTGCTGAAATCTTAAATTCTTTATCTTAGATTGAATCAATGAGAAAGATCAATCAATTACATGTTATTCTGTCTGATAACTAATATATTTAGTCGAAGAAAATATAGGGATAATAAAAAATTGAAGTTTAGTATGACATGTGCCTTTTCACTTGTTTTGATGAGGAGTGAGCTGTACTCTTTGATTTTTTATGCAGAGAGTATTTAATAGAAGTTATGACCTTAGATTTTTGTAGAGTTTCACAGGTACCAAATTGGCAAAAATTATGAAAGGGTTAAAAGCAATAGCTCAACTGCTCAACCAGAAGGTTCTATTAGCACCTTCAACAATTGGATCGGTATGTCAATAATTCTTTGACTTTCTTTAATACCCTCCTAATTATTTTACATTGATTAATATAGGTGAAGAATAAAGAAATAACCTCTAGACTGAGAGATGCAAGTTACATAAAGAAAACTATGGCACTTAGAGCTTTCATCTGTTAAATCCCAAAAATGAGGACGGATGCAAAAATTGACTCACATCAATTAGATGCAAATTATGATGTAATTGCCTTTCATTATGCATGCAAGACAATAAGTGATATGCTGATATATGAACTATGCTAATTATTTGTGAAGCACATAGACAAGAAGGTCCATACAGTAGCCATCAGCGATCATATATATGGTAAAACTGAGAGACATCTTTCTAGTGATAGTGGTTCATAGTTGTTACACCAGAAATTACTTAAATTCTTTTGTATCAGTGTAGATATATATTCTTGATACCTTATTACTCGTTCCTAAGCAGGTTTTGTGCCTTTCCTTTTGCATGTGTAGTTTGTTGGTTTATTGGTTGGTGCAGTCCCTCAATTTCGAAAGATGTTAGTGGGTAATGCAGCACCTCTCCGTGTGGTTCAAGACTCTATATCCATGCTGGGGTAAGTAGCCTTCGCCATCTGATGATAATGGCTTAATGTGTGTATTGAGAATACTCTAAAGTTAAATATTGTATATTGAGAATCTGTTGAATTATACAAAAACCGAAACTGCAAGTGAGCTCACATTTTTTGTCACAAGCTATTTGGTTAAGAGCGTTGAACTCTTTGACAAATATATAAAACTTGTCCAACCATATTTAAAGATAAAAATGCTCAACAATTCAGTAGAACATACAAACCAGGGAATAAAAATAAAATAAAATTATAATTATCCAAAAATGATAGGATTTAATATCGATTTACTAATAGTGTTAAATATTGTTACACAATCACTGAAATGTGTGTTATTGTGTATAAAAAAGTTATATAGAATCTATTTGGTGTCAATTAAAAGTGTTGGTTACTTTGAGATAGTGGTCATATTTTAACTAATGAAATTGTGATCAATTATTTTTCTTGAATTCAATTGATCAACTATCACATTTGCTATGAGTTCTTTTCTAAATATTTCTCAAAAAATTTCAAGAGTAACTAAAATTTTGTAGAATCTGGGCTCATATATTTAAAAAAAAATTAAGAATAAATAGTTTAAGATATCTTACTATTTAATAATTTCTTATTTTCAGTTTAAGAATAAAAGGTGTCATTGGTCCAATTCACTAATCTTTTTGGCAAATTACAAAAGAAAAAAAAGGATATGAAAAGAGGACAAAAATAAATGGAGAGGTGAAGGAGAGAGGTAGGAGTGGGAAACTTTAAAGCCTAGGATTGGAGTAGTATTCTGGTGATACTCAAGATAGGAGTACTTGTTAGTTGCAGGCTTGCAACTAATTCGTCATAGACTAACGTATTTGGCTTTGGTTTTTGTCAGCTAGCTCCTCTTCAATATTATTTGGGGGGCTACGTCATAAACTTTTTTTTTATTTAAGCCCCTAAAACTATACTAGAGAGATATTTTAAAATTTTTGGGGGCTACCCACAGCTATAAGGACGCTCCGCCCCTGCATGGTTGCACTGCCAAGGCACCCAACATGTCAAGTTGCCAAGGCTAGTTTCTTCACTCTTTTCTTGTTCTAATTAAATTCTATTACATGCAACCATAATTACAGGAGGACTTTTGTGTGTATAATGTGGACTGGAAATTTCTTGAGAGTTTGGTATATCGCACTCTTTTATCTTTCCAAAATGAAATTCCGTGCGTTGTCTCTGTCCCTGGATGATGGCAATAACAAACAAACGACATCAATTTTTTTTGTGTCATTTTCCTTCTACCTATATATATATATATATATCCTTGTAACTTCTTCTTGGGGTAAAAGAGATCTGTTAAGAAGTCACTGCATCATGCTCAAACTTCAGATGCATTAAGTTAAGAAAATGTGTAAATTTACTTTAGTAAGCATGGATACGTTTAATATCAATTTTTTTCTTCCTGGTATGTAGGGATGCAGCCATTCCATCAATCACATTGTTAGTTGGGGCGAATCTTCTCAAGGGTAATCACTAACATGATTTTTTTTATTCTTTCTCCACCTGGGTTAAGTGTGATAAAGTACTTACATTTGAAGATGAACAAGAATTTTTTATGAAAGATATGTGATGTGCTGCAGGTTTAAAACAGAAAGGCACACAGGTTTCACTTGTCGTTGGGATCATTGTGGTTAGATATATTGCCTCGCCAGTATTAGGGGTAGGCATTGTTAAAGGTGCTATACATTTCGGGTGGATCTCCCCGGATCCAATATATCGGTTTATTTTACTACTTGAATATGCAGTTCCACCTGCAATAAACATGGGTAAGTTGATTATGAAACCTAATTTTGAGAATTAATTGTTTCCTGTGACATGTAATCTTTAGTAGTACTTTTTGGGCGGATTCAAAATAAAAAAGGCAAGAGTAATTAGATGATGATGACACCCCGATGGTTTAATTTTTGTTTTTGGTTACAAGGGAATGCAATGCATTGGGGAAAGGGGATGGGAATACGTGACAAGAATAGGACCCTTTATATCAACCATTTAGTTCTTATAACCGAAAGAGGTGCCACTAGACACAGATGTCAAGCCAGATGGTTTAATTTCAAATATATAGTTCTGTTGCATTAATGAGCATCTATTTTAAGTGAAAGACATCATAAACTATCTGTGCTTGAGTTCAGTAGTACTAATAAAATCATTGGCTAAAGTTCTGTTGCCCTGCAGCCAGTTTTGAGAAAAATCAAGTGCCATTTATAAAATGTGCAGTTAATCTTTTACACTCCAAATGTATCTATTGCATGAACATAGTTAATTACTAGCACTTTTGGTCCCCTTATATTCATATAACCTTTCATTACTAGTAGCAAGAAAATTTTGAAGCATGACTTGTTAAACTCTAATTAAGACATACTTATTTTATGAATCTACCAGGTACAATTACACAAATATTTGGAGCTGGTGAGAGTGAATGCTCAGTTATCCTGCTAGCGACTTATGCTGTTGCCTCAGTTTCACTTACGTTGTGGTGCACATTCTTTATGTGGCTTGTTCTTTAATTGTTTACTATTTCAATTTCGTTCCTGATGACTCACAAATGTCTAACTGCCAAAGACGTTCATATTATGTTCAATAGTTTGTAATGGATAAGAAGGAATAAAGTCATTAATAGTTAGTTTTGGAAGTGTGACAGTTACATTTAAATAGTGCAATTCTGTAAATCAAATAGTTACATTTAAATGGTGTGAGTGTTGAAATTAGATAGTTGTAACTGTCTGTTGTGTCTCTTATACACAGATTGTTATATCTGTTGTAAGTGCCTTTTCAAAGTTTATAAACGAGTGGTTTCTCTCTAGTTTCATAGTTTTTTGAGAGATTTTTTAGGCTTTGTTGAATCTTAAGATAACATGTTTCAAATAGTGAAGTAATATTATACTCAAGAAAATACATCCACTTAGCCATTGCTTTTGTCTTCTATTTCTATTTTTCCAATTGCATATTATAATCTGCAGTCAATTCAACCAAATAAGTACTGGCAGAAGGATAAATGAAAATTCACACAATGTACAGATGAGAAAAGCAAATATGTTAGCTCCACAATTCTTTAATCATGTTTTGATGACAACAAATGATTTTAATTCTTCTAACCTGTGTTTTGGCTTAGTGTTTTACTTAGAACGGACTAGCAAAGAAAGTTGAGAAGTGGTTCTTCCTTTATGTAAGAATTAGTTCTTAAATCAGTTAACTCATTCTTTCGAAGTCATTTAACCAATGATGCTGACATGGATCTAGGTGTGTGAAGACTTTGGAATGCATAAGCCCATTCTATGCATGTCAGAAGGTCACCTCAGCTTGTTAAGAAAACTTTCTCTTATTGGGAGCCAGTGTAGATCTACTTTTCAAAGGAAGTTAGTAAAAAACATTTATTTTGTCACTACAAGACAAAAGAAATGATTAGTGAAATTTTCTTTTATCTTGGCGTGATACATGTCCTCAAATCAAGGGTTGTTATTGCTCTTCATGTGATGGTGGTTCTCCTTCAGGAGAGTGATTTCAAATCTTCAGAAGAAATGAAGAAATAATAGAAAAAGTGAGTTAGCTAGAGTCAGTGAGAGAATAGTTCTTCTCCTTTAGAAATTTTATGTACTTGGCTTCTTCTTCCTCATGTACTCTTCATTGTAAAAATCTTCTTTGAGAGAGAGAGAGAGAGAGAAAATGTTGATGGAGGTTGACTCTTATTTGAGTGTTCTTTACTCTGGATTTTAATAGGAAATCAGTGAGTTACTTCTAGTAGTTATGCTAGAAGAAGAAAGTTCTTGGTGAGCTTTGGAGAGAAACTATGGATGTAAAAGCTTGGAGAAGTTTGGACAAATTAAACTTGATTTAGTGGAACCCCAAGCATTAGGAGAAGTGAATGTAGGCCTTAGTGCTGAACCACTATAAATTCATGGCTAAGATTTTCTTGACTCTTCTCTCCTATTTTTTATTTCATATGCTTATTGAATTTTCATTTTTGATTGTGATTAATTAGTGTGATTTTATGAGTTGCTCTGTCTGTGCTATTCTTTTTTGAACAAAACTTAGGTAAAGTTTCATAGGTGCTGATGATGTTATTCTCCTATTAAAATATTACATGTGTATTACTTTTACAATTCAGTGTTATTTCATCTCTTTCTTAATATTTCTTAAAATAACAATCTGACCTCAATGCCCAATTTCTCTCTCTCTCCCACCCACTGACGTCTCCCCTTCCTTCTACAACAATTATCATATTGCAGCTGAAGTTTTGCTTGCCACAGCCAATCCTATGACAAGGAATCCAACTTCTGAAGTCAAATTTGTGAATGGGGAGAAGGCAATTATCTAGATTTATCACCATTCAAACTGACATCTACAGTGGCCGTAGGGGATTTATTCTATGTTAGAATATCGGAAGCTTACAGAGGTTTATTCTGGAGCCCTTTGCTATGGCAAAGCTATAGGAGAATTGTAGAACTACAAGAACCCTTATTTATAGAATGTGTAGAACTTCTAAAATTCTAGAACAAAATAAACCTCTGTAAGCTTCGTATTCGGAAATGGAAAGCATCCTAACTTACGCAATGAAATTGAGTTGATGGAATAGCCAGTGCCCTTTAGTTATTCTCTTCGGTATCGCCTTCTCCCATCGTTCAAGGCACCGCAAGACACTAGACTAGAAGGATTGGATGTTGATGTTAAGCACATGGGGAAGCCTTACTACATCGAAAACCTTGACTAGTGTATCTCTCTGTCCCCAATTCTCGCATCTTTCATTCAACTCTCTCTTCTATGTATCTCTCTGTCTGTTGTGTTAGTTTTCATCTGATGAATATTTGGATATTAGCTTTTTGGCTGTAGGTTCTAGAGTGGCAGCCATTGTTGCAAAGGGAAGAGGGACACCAAGTGTTGGGGGGGGGGGGAGGGGGGGGGGGATAGAGAGAGAGAGAGAGAAATTGGGCATTGGGGTCATATTGTTATTTTAAGAAATATTAAGAAAGAGATGAAATGACACTGAGTTGTAAAATTAATACACATGTAATATTTTAATAAAAGAACAACACCACCAGCATCTATGGAACTTTACCTAAGTTTTGTCCTTCTTTTTTAAACTGGATTTGAATTTACTGTGTTCATCTATTCTATTCTAGAACTAGTTCTCGTGCTATTTAGATCTTTGAACAAATTCTGTTTAAGATCAAATTAGCTTAAAATTTTTGAAAACTCCTTTTCACCCCCCTCTAGGAGTATTTCTCAAAATATGGTTTAGCTTCCTGCTAATTGCTAGCTGTTGTAACTTCTAGTGTATTTTGAAGCAAGAAATTTCACTTATCCATTGTCTAATAAATACTTTTAACAATTAATGAAAATTTCGTATCATTATCATCTGTTTTCTTATAAAGTGAAGCAAACTTCTGCTGTACACCTCTTAATTTAAGTAGTTACATAATTACTTGAGTTATTGCTTGCGGTCAAATTATCAATATAATTGCAAATATTATCTTGAGAAAATAAATTAGAGGTATGAGAAGATGATAAAAATAGATCATTTGGTTCGACCACCTTACAATAAAAAAATATTCTTCAAGTTATGTGATTATTATGTTTATGTATATATTGTAATTATATTTATATTTGGCCAAAAAGTTTATGTTTAAATTTCATTATGGTAACACTATATACTAAACATAACAACCACAAGCTTAAGGAGAATTATGGTCAATTTTTGATGTGGACGAATCAAATAGTTTTTTTAGCCAAAGATTCAAATTCTCTGCATCCTTTTTCTTTATTATTTGTCAAACCTATTGCTAACATATAACACCTTTGATTTATTGGAAACTACATAATATGAGAACATAGTTTATCTCCTCTCATAGTCTCATCTCAATTGATTTCAATGAGATTTGAATAAAAAAACCTCCATAATAAAATATCGAGTGTTCAACTCTAATATGTCATTCTAAAACTAATAAATTCCCCAACATATTAAGTCTCAATCAAGGTTTTAAAAACCGGACCGGTAAGCAAACCAATTTGGCAAAAAATACCGGTCAGACTGGTCAAACCGGTTTACCGAAGCTTTTTTTCAAAATTAAAGATTCAAAAAAAAAACATGGAAGATAAAAATCATCAAAACCAAATACATAAGTAAAATGCACAAATTTATCTTCCATAATCATAAATCAAATAAGTCAAATGCACAAATATCAACTCATGTAAAAATTAACAAGAGAAAATAATGTACCACAGTAAACTAAATGATTAAGTTGGCAGAATTTAATTTACTTAGCAACAAGGAAAAAGGTAGAATTTGATTTATGGTCGACTAAAACAATTTTTTCAAAATTAAAGATTCAAAAAAAAAAAACATGGAAGATAAAAATCATCAAAACCAAATACATAAGTAAAATGCACAAATTTATCTCCCATAATCATAAATCAAATAAGTCAAATGCACAAATATCAACTCATGTAAAAATTAACAAGAGAAAATAATGTACCACAGTAAACTAAATGATTAAGTTGGCAGAATTTAATTTACTTAGCAATAAGGAAAAAGGTAGAATTTGATTTATGGTCGACTAAAACATACATTAATGAGAGCAAGAAGTAGCCAAACTATCAAAATCCAATGAGGATAGAATTATTGTACATTGGTGAACTTGAAGGAGCACCACTTGATAATATGATGTTTCTTCCTCGGGTCCAATCCACCAACAACTGCATGTTCAACCAGAAGGTAAGTTTGCACAAGTCTCAATAATTTAAGAACGTATGAGCAAGAACTGAACATATAATTGAGAAGTAAAAAATTGAACATTAGAACACAAAAAATCTCCAATTCAGAACTAGCCTGTTAAAAGGATGGAAGACATAATAATCAGTGCTAATTCCAGTCAGGAACAAACCTCAGCAGCTGCTTTAACCATAGGCTACTTCAATCTAAAGGGTAGCTTTTCTGAGAAATCAATACAAATGATATCGACCTACATTGATTTTAAACATTAGTTTTCACTTAAACATTTTAAACCCATATAAATCTAGGACTTGTTCACTTTCAGTTTCAAGTTACATGACAACATTGATACTTCACAATCTCTTCTTTAGTTCAAAGACTCAAACTTTTACCCATAGATAAAATATTTGATTAACTACGGCAACTAGAACATGGAAAGAAATGCATGGAAGTTCAGAATATTTGAACCCATTAGCACAATTTCCATGGCTCCAAATATAATTGAGGAAAAAAGCATATGAAATTCACAAACCTCCATTCTCCCACACGCCTGATCAAATGCAGTCTGATTCAATGGCCTTACAGCCACCAAATTGTAAGTCTTCAAAATGGGGTTACCGGAATTGAGGGTCTCAGCCTGCAAGGAGCTGTCTACGCAAACAGTAAGACGCGTATACTGACAGAATGGGGAAGCGACAGGGATGCAGAGCATCTCACGGTGGAGTTTAGAAGGCAATGAAAGAGAAGGAGCAACCTTGAGAAGAGACGAGAGGGAAAGGAGAAGGATGCAGCAGCAGTGGTGATTTCAGAATGGGTTTGGTTGAAATAGAAGCAGAAACTTGAGGAGAGGGAGAAAGGAGGTCAGCGTGTGAATGAAATAGGTGCCAAAACGACACCGTTTTGGGAGAAATCTAAAAAAAAAAAAAAAAAAAAAAAGAGTTTTGTGAACCAGCCGATTATTCCGGTTCACATCGATTTCTATTGGTTTAACCATCTCATCAGTTTTGCCTTGTGAAATGAGCCGGAATTCAAACTGGGGTACCAGTCCGACCAGTTGAACTGACCGGTCTAGTACGGTTTTTAAAACCTTGGTCTGAATAAGATAGCCAATACATCCGTTATAAAAAGGAGGAAAACACATTCGACGGCCCAAAATTGGTTGTTGGTGTATTTTATGTTGTGTATGAGCTAAAGAATCTTTTTGCACTAAATATTTTATCAAGTCTTTGGTTGAAGTCAACTACATTGGATAACCATGGACCCCTAAAATAAAAATCACATTTGGGTATATACCTCTAGAATTATATAAGAATTCATCAATAAATGAGTAAAGACAAAATTCCGCCACATGAGTAATGTTACTTGGCAGTTATAAATATATACATTTTTTGCATATTAGACATAATCTGAATTTAATTGAAAAGTTATGTTATTTATACATCACAATTTTGTCCTATTTCATACCACACTTACCAATCATTTTATACTTTTAATTAGACCCACTCAACCTTTTCTAAATAATCCATATTCAATTAAGGGCCACTATGATATAGAATGTTATCGAATTATAGTGTATGATTAACATTTCTCTAATTGAATCCACCAAAACTTTAGACACAAGACACCATTTGAATTTAACTAAACTCATCTAAACTTTAACTAGATAAATACAGAATCCACTTAAACTTTTTTTATACGTGCTAGATTTTCTACATTTCTACTCTATAAATATGTCAAATATGCTCCTAGAAGGGGGGACCAGGGGGGGGGGAGGGGGCGGTGGGATGAATAGGAGATTAATAAAATTTAAACTGAATCTGGAAAACTTCTTCAAATCAAAAGCTTGATTTAAACAGAAAACATGTACTTAAATAAGAAACAAGTTTGACAACCAGTTTTCATAGATATTGGAAAAATACTTAATGAGACAGCCTCAAGAAATATAGATAATTGAAATATAAGAGGTGAAAGGTTTAGAGATAGAAGCCAAAATTTATAGTGGTTCGGCCAATAAAGCCTACGTCCACTCTTCCAAGGCTGGGGTTTCACTAGTAGTTGAGGTTATTTGATCAAGCTTCTTCAAGCTGCATATAGAACTGGTTTTACACAAGATTACCAGTGAACTCCTTCTCTCTAGTTTTTACACAAGCTCACTAGAAACTTTCTCTCCCTCTAATCAAGAGTAGATGTCACTCTCTCTAGATTTCCCCAATAGAAATCTGTAATACAAAAGCCCAGAATAATTTTAGTTCCGAAAAAAAAAAGCTCTCTTTCTTTTACAAGTGATAGATCAACTCGGAAGAAATAAAGAGATAAGGAAGAAGGTGGACTGCTTTTGATAATCACACAGAGTTTTTCTTCTAAACGATTGCTTCTCTAAAATTTTTGTATTTTTCACCAACTCTTGGGTCTCTAATATATAGGCGTCCAGAAATAAAGAGATGAGGAAGAAGGTGGACTGCTTTTGATAATCACACAGAGTTTTTCTTCTAAACGATTGCTTCTCTAAAATTTTGTATTTTTCACCAACTCTTGGGTCTCTAATATATAGGCGTCCAGTGATAGAAGATTATCATTTGAATTATAGACAAGGTATTCAATGCTTGGCTATCAAATCGTATTATATTAGGAATCCTATTATTTGACCTTGATTTGTTTCCTAACATAGTCCTTATATTTGAAACAATTTCTTTTATAATTTTCAACAACTCTTTTCTTGATTGATTTCTTCCACACAACTTTGCCTCTAATTGAGTAATATTTGCTCTGAAATAATCATTGATTTTAAAATATCTGTAGATTGCCACATCAGCATGCCTTCTTGAAATGAACCAGTTTTACACAAAAACTTGTTCCAGTTAAGGCATAACTCCTTCTTATTCTAGATCATTTACCTCTTACTTTAATAAACACTTAGCAAATAGATTAAAGTTAGTAACATAAATAGGTAATTTGTTATCATCAAAACTGGATCAGAGGAAGTGGAACTAACAGTACCCATTATACGGAACCATGTGTCTTAATGAAAATGACACAAAACATTGACCTTAATTACTAAATATAAGTTCGTATATATTTTCAAATTTCATGGTCCTTTCACTTATCAAAGCACATAAAAAGCTACCAATCCTTCATTTTCGTCATCTTTTTATCAAACCATTTAATTACCAAAATGAGGATGAACAACGGCACCATCAACTCCCACGATCATCACCATGTTTCTGTGGCTAGTGGATTCATCTATTCCTCATAGTTGGATTTGGTATTGGCTTTTTAATCTTAATTTTCCATTTCTCCTGCATCCATAGTCTTTGCCTACATTTGATCATGTTCCATGTTTTGAGTAAACAACAATCAACAAGAACAGTTGAAACCATTCTTGGTAGCTATCTGAAGCTTCTATACTCTCAACTACAGAACCACGATTCAATTTCATAATGCTGCTCCATTTGCTTAGTGGATTTTACAGAAGTTGACATGCTTCCTATGTTACCAGATTGTGACCATCTTTACCATCTTAATTAGCACTTGATGTCACGTGACTTAGAACAAAAGTTATATTCGGTTTACCTTGAGGAATATGAGTAGAACCCGTAGGCCTTGGTTTTCTCTCTTCTATCGGCTTTGGAGCTATTTTAGGGGTATCCTTCCAATTCGGTTTCCAGGGTGAAGTTTTGGGAGCAAAACCGAATCTAGAAGCTACTCTAGCCTTCAATTGCCTCTCTACATGCTCGACTTTATACACCAAGTTCTCCATCTCTACATAGTGACTCATCTCCACCACTTCAGCAATCTCTCACCTCAAGCCACTAATAAACCATGCCATGGTTGCCTCACGATTCTCATCAACATTAGCTTTCATCATGGCTATCTCCATCTCACTATTGTACTCAACCACACTCATAGATTCTTGTTTCAAATCTTGCAGTTCCTTGAAACAATCTCTATAGTAATGTCTAGGCACAAATCGTTTCCTTATCATGACCCTCATATCAGCCCATGATCGAATAGGTCTCTCTCCATCTCTATGCCAGTTAATCACTAGCAAGTCCCACCAAATACTAGCATAGTCAGTGAATTCAACAACCGCCAACTTTACTTTCTTCTCTTCAGAGTAATAATGACATTCAAAAAAAATATTTCACCTTTCTCTCCTATTCGAGGTAAAGTTCAAGATCACTCTTACCCTGAAAGGTAGAAATTCTCATTTTTATACTCCCCAAGTTATTATCACGACTAGGGGTGCCCTCCTCTATCTTCTAGTTTCAGTTTCACCCTCAGAATAGTCTTTTTTCTCCTCCTCAGAATACCAAAAGGGTCTAGACGTTTTAGGTTTTGGTCTAGGTGAAACTAGGGTTTCTAACCTCTCTAATCGCTCCTCGATTCCCATTCTTAATCCAGAAATTTGGTGTTGAATTGCTTTCATATATGCATCCATATAACCTTTGGTGAATGGTTCTTCCTGATCCATGTTACACACACTCACCTCACTTGTTTCACTCGTGTTTACACTTAATTAGTTTTTTCTGATAATGTTCTCACCATTCTTTCCTTTTTCCACTCAACTTCCCTTAGAAGCCTTTAAACAAGAACCTGCCATCCATGTTACACACACTCACCTCACTTGTTTCACTCGTGTTTACACTTAATTAGTTTTTTCTGATAATGTTCTCACCATTCTTTCCTTTTTTCCACTCAACTTCCCTTAGAAGCCTTTAAACAAGAACCTGCCAAGAACTTATCAAAAAGAAAAAGTGATTGATAAAAAATGACAAGAAAGCCAAACAAAACTCCAAGAAAAATGACCAAGATTTGAATGAAACAATGAAAAAGGGTTTCAGTTGGACTTTAAAGTTTTGATTTAAACAAGTCCAGAAGGTGGTCAAGAAACGTACCAAAGAAATAAAGAAAGAACAACAAAGGATCGAAAAAAAATTCAGAAAATTACAAAAATAGCTTAAAACAAACATTTTTTTTAAGGATTTTGGGCCCGAAAATGGCCTCAACCAGGCAAACCCTACGTCGTAGGCCTCTGAACGAGCTTTAAAACGCCGAGTCATAGGTTCTGTAACTCCAACCAAGCTGAAAGTTATGCCCTTTTCAAGTAAGTTAGGGTTTAGGATTAGATGTCCAACCATATTTAAAGATAAAAATGCTCAACAATTCAGTAGAAAATACAAACCAGGGAATAAAAATAAAATAAAATTATAATTATTCAAAAATGATAGGATTTAATATCGATTTACTAATAGTGTTAAATATTGTTACACAATCACTGAAATGTGTGTTATTGTGTATAAAAAAGTTATATAGAATCTATTTGGTGTCAATTAAAAGTGTTGGTTACTTTGAGATAGTGGTCATATTTTAACTAATGAAATTGTGATCAATTATTTTTCTTGAATTCAATTGATCAACTATCACATTTGCTATGAGTTCTTTTCTAAATATTTCTCAAAAATTTTCAAGAGTAACTAAAATTTTGTAGAATCTGGGCTCATATATTTAAAAAAAATTAAGAATAAATAGTTTAAGATATCTTACTATTTAATAATTTCTTATTTTCAGTTTAAGAATAAAAGGTATCATTGGTCCAATTCACTAATCTTTTTGGCAAATTACAAAAGAAAAAAAAAGGATATGAAAAGAGGACAAAAAGAAATGGAGAGGTGAAGGAGAGAGGTAGGAGTGGGAAACTTTAAAGCCTAGGATTGGAGTAGTATTCTGGTGATACTCAAGATAGGAGTACTTATTAGTTGCAGGCTTGCAACTAATTCGTCATAGACTAACGTATTTGGCTTTGGTTTTTGTCAGCTAGCTCCTCTTCAACATTATTTGGGGGGCTACGTCATAAACTTTTTTTTATTTAAGCCCCTAAAACTATACTAGAGAGATATTTTAAAATTTTTGGGGGCTACCCACAGCTATAAGGACGCTCCGCCCCTGCATGGTTGCACTGCCAAGGCACCCAACATGTCAAGTTGCCAAGGCTAGTTTCTTCACTCTTTTCTTGTTCTAATGAAATTCTATTACATGCAACCATAATTACAGGAGGACTTTTGTGTGTATAATGTGGACTGGAAATTTCTTGAGAGTTTGGTATATCGCACTCTTTTATCTTTCCAAAATGAAATTCCGTGCGTTGTCTCTGTCCCTGGATGATGGCAATAACAAACAAACGACATCAATTTTTTTTGTGTCATTTTCCTTCTACCTATATATATATATATATATCCTTGTAACTTCTTCTTGGGGTAAAAGAGATCTGTTAAGAAGTCACTGCATCATGCTCAAACTTCAGATGCATTAAGTTAAGAAAATGTGCAAATTTACTTTAGTAAGCATGGATACGTTTAATATCAATTTTTTTCTTCCTGGTATGTAGGGATGCAGCCATTCCATCAATCACATTGTTAGTTGGGGCGAATCTTCTCAAGGGTAATCACTAACATGATTTTTTTTATTCTTTCTCCACCTGGGTTAAGTGTGATAAAGTACTTACATTTGAAGATGAACAAGAATTTTTTATGAAAGATATGTGATGTGCTGCAGGTTTAAAACAGAAAAGCACACAGGTTTCACTTGTCATTGGGATCATTGTGGTTAGATATATTGCCTCGCCAGTATTAGGGGTAGGCATTGTTAAAGGTGCTATACATTTCGGGTGGATCTCCCCGGATCCAATATATCGGTTTATTTTACTACTTGAATATGCAGTTCCACCTGCAATAAACATGGGTAAGTTGATTATGAAACCTAATTTTGAGAATTAATTGTTTCCTNAAACCTAATTGTGAGAATTAACTGTTTCCTGTGACGTGTAATCTTTAGTAGTACTTTTTGGGCGGATTCAAAATAAAAAAGGCAAGAGTAATTAGATGATGAGACACCCCGATGGTTTAATTTTTGTTTTTGGTTACAAGGGAATGCAATGTATTGGGGAAAGGGGATGGGAATACGTGACAAGAATAGGACCCTTTATATCAACCATTTAGTTCTTATAACCGAAAGAGGTGCCACTAGACACAGATGTCAAGCCAGATGGTTTAATTTCAAATATATAGTTCTGTTGCATTAATGAGCATCTATTTTAAGTGAAAGACATCATAAACTATCTCTGCTTGAGTTCAGTAGTACTAATAAAATCATTGGCTAAAGTTCTGTTGCCCTGCAGCCAGTTTTGAGAAAATCAAGTGCCATTTATAAAATGTGCAGTTAATCTTTTACACTCCAAATGCATCTATTGCATGAACATATTTAATTACTAGCACTTTTGGTCCCCTTATATTCATATTACCTTTCATTACTAGTAGCAAGAAAATTTTGAAGCATGACTTGTTAAACTCTAATTAAGACATACTTATTTTATGAATCTACCAGGTACAATTACACAAATATTTGGAGCTGGTGAGAGTGAATGCTCAGTTATCCTGCTAGCGACTTATGCTGTTGCCTCAGTTTCACTTACGTTGTGGTGCACATTCTTTATGTGGCTTGTTCTTTAATTGTTTACTATTTCAATTTCGTTCCTGATGACTCACAAATGTCTAACTGCCAAAGATGTTCATATTATGTTCAATAGTTTGTAATAGATAAGAAGGAATAAAGTCATTAATAGTTAGTTTTGGAAGTGTGACAGTTACATTTAAATAGTGCAATTCTGTAAATCAAATAGTTACATTTAAATGGTGTGAGTGTTGAAATTAGATAGTTGTAACTGTCTGTTGTGTCTCTTATAAAGAGATTCTTATATCTGTTGTAAGTGCCTTTTCAAAGTTTATAAACGAGTGGTTTCTCTCTAGTTTCATAGTTTTTTGAGAGATTTTTTAGGCTTCGTTGAATCTTAGGATAACATGTTTCAAATAGTGAAGTAATATTATACTCAAGAAAATACATCCACGTAGCCATTGCTTTTGTCTTCTATTTCTATTTTTCCAATTGCATATTATAATCTGCAGTCAATTCAACCAAATAAGTACTGGTAGAAGGATAAATGAAAATTCACACAATGTACAGATGAGAAAAGCAAATATGTTAGCTCCACAATTCTTTAATCATGTTTTGATGACAACAAATGATTTTAATTCTTCTAACCTGTGTTTTGGCTCAGTGTTTTACTTAGAATGGGCTAGCAAAGAAAGTTGAGAACTGGTTCTTCCTTTATGTAAGAATTAGTTCTTAAACCAGTTAACTCATTCTTTCGAAGTCATTTAACCAATGATGCTGACATGGATCTAGGTGTGTGAAGACTTTGGAATGCATATGCCCATTCTGTGCATGTCAGAAGGTCACCTCAACTTGTTAAGAAAGCTTTCTCTTATTGGGAGCCAGTGTAGATCTACTTTTCAAAGGAAGTTAGTAAAAAACATTTCTTTTGTCACTACAAGACAAAAGAAATGATTAGTGAAATTCTCCTTTATCTTGGCGTGATACATGTCCTCAAATCAAGGGTTGTTATTGCTCTTCATGTGATGGTGGTTCTCCTTCAGGAGAGTGATTTCAAATCTTCAGAAGAAAAGAAGAAATAATAGAAAAAGTGAGATAGCTAGAGTCAGTGAGAGAATAGTTCTTCTCCTTTAGAAATTTTATGTACTTGGCTTCTTCTTCCTCATGTACTCTTCATTGTAAAAATCTTCTTTGAGAGAGAGAGAGAAAATGTTGATAGAGGTTCTTATTTGAGTGTTCTTTACTCTGGATTTTAGTAGGAAATCAGTGAGTTACTTCTAGTAGTTATGCTAGAAGAAGAAAGTTCTTGGTGAGCTTTGGAGAGAAACCATGGATGTAAAAGCTTGGAGAAGTTTGGACAAATTAAACTTGATTTAGTGGAACCCCAAGCATTGGGAGAAGTGGATGTAGGTCTTAGTGCTAAACCACTATAAATTCATGGCTAAGATTTTCTTGACTCTTCTCTCCTATTTTTTATTTCATATGCTTATTGAATTTTCATTTTTGATTGTGATTAATTAGTGTGGTTTTATGAGTTGCTCTGTTTGTGCTATTCTTTTTTGAACAAAACTTAGGTAAAGTTTCATAGGTGCTGGTGGTGTTGTTCTCCTATTAAAATATTACATGTGTATTAATTTTACAATTCAATGTCATTTCATCTCTTTCTTAATATTTCTTAAAATAACAATCTAACCTCAATGCCCAATTTCTCTCTCTCCCCCACCCACTGACGTCTCCCCTTCCTTCTACAACAATTATCATATTGCAGCTGAAGTTTTGCTTGCCACAGCCAATCCTATGACAAGGAATCCAACTTCTGAAGTCAAATTTGTGAATGGGGAGAAGGCAATTATCTGATTTATCACCATTCAAACTGACATCTACAGTGGCCGTAGGGGATTTATTCTATGTTAGAATATCGGAAGCTTACAGAGGTTTATTCTGAAGCCCATTGCTATGGCAAAGCTATAGGAGAATTGTAGAACTACAAGAACCTTATTTATAGAATGTGTAGAACTTCTAAAATTCTAGAACAAAATAAACCTCTGTAAGCTTCGTATTCGGAAATGGAAAGCATCCTAACTTACGCAATGAAATTGAGTTGATGGAATAGCCAGTGCCCTTTAGTTATTCTCTTCGGTATCGCCTTCTCCCATCGTTCAAGGCACCGCAAGACACTAGACTAGAAGGATTGGATGTTGATGTTAAGTACATGGGGAAGCCTTACTACATCGAAAACCTTCACTAGTGTATCTCTCTGTCCCCAATTCTCGCATCTTTCATTCAACTCTCTCTTCTATGTATCTCTCCTGTTGTGTTAGTTTTCATCTGATGAATATTTGGATATTAGCTTTTTGGCTGTAGGTTCTAGAGTGGCAGCCATTGTTGCAAAGGGAAGAGGGACACCAGGTGTGGGGGGGGG
>QAOA01005870.1:65455-82718 GCA_003255065.1 Cercis canadensis
TAAAAATTACGTATGTTTGTCACATCAATCTGGTATAACATATTCATGTAGTATTATAAAATTCTCGATAAATTTTCTAAAACAAACTATTAATAAATTGGAAATGCCAATCCACTCTTTGCTCCAAAAAAAAAATCTAACAGTAAAATTTAAGAAAATTTGAATCCATTTACATGACCCTGCTGAACAAATTCCAAATTCCTAGCAGAGAAAAACAAAAACTTGCTCCTAACCTAGATTAAGGATGAATAAAAGAAAGAAAAAGTTGAAGAAGCAGGAAAAATATTATGGATAATGAGTTTAGGGTATAGGGCTAGGGTTAAACTTATATGGTTTAGGTTAAGGGTCTAGGATTTTTGGTTTGGGATCTAAGTTTCAAGTTTGAGTGTCAAGGGTTTAAGGTTTAGGATTTAGTGTCTAAGGAACAAGTTTTAGGGTCTAGGGTCAAGAGTTTAAGGTTTGGAATCTAGGGTCTATGATTTAGGGTTTACATTCTAGGTTTTAGGGTATAAGGTTTAGGGTCTATAGTTTATCATTTAAGGTTTAAGGTTACAGCTCTAGGGTTTAGGATTTAGGTGTTAGGGATAAGCATCTATAGTTGAGCTTAAAGGTCTAGGATTTATGGTTATGGCTCTATGATATAAGGTTTAGAGATTAGGGTTAAGCATATAGGGTTTAGGTTATGGGTCTAGGGTTTATGTTTTGCTAGTAGGTCTCTATGTTTTAGGGTGTATGGTTTAGAGTTTATTATTTAGGGTTTAGAGTTAGGGCTCAAAGAGTTTAGGGATTATGGTTGAACATCTTATGTTGAGGTTAAAAGTCTAACGCATGAGGTTTAGGGATTAGTGTTAAGTATCTATGGCTTAGGATAAGGTTAAAGATTTATGATTTATGGTTTAGTTTTTACAGTCTATGACTTATGGTTTAGGCATTAGTGTCTAGTGTTTAGGATTTAGCTCTATGGGTATTGAATTTAGGGTATAGGGTCTAGTTTAAGCATATAGAGTTTAGGTTAGTGATCTAGGGTTTCAAGTTTAGAATCTAGGTTTCAAGACTGAGGGTTTAGGGTTAAGGTTTTGTATTTAAGGTTTAAGGTTGTGTTTAGGGATTAGGGTTTAAGTCTATAGTTTTGTGTTTAGGGTCTATGATCTAGGATTTAGGGAGTAGTATCAAGAGTTTAGGGTATAAGGTCTAGAGTTTAGACTTTATGGTATACAATTTATAATTTATAATTTAAGGTTATGGATCTAGGATTTAAGGTTTAAAGTTAAGCATCTATGGTTGAGCTTAAGAAACTAGGGTCTAGGATTTTGGATGTAGGGTTTAGGTATATTATTTAGGGTTTGGTGTTTAGATTTTAGGGTTTAATGGTTTAGTTCTAGGGTTTAGGTATTAGGGATAAAGTATCTAGGGTTAAGGGTTTAGGGTTAAGCATCTAGAGTTTTGGTTAAGGGTCTAGGGTTTAGATTTTAGGGTTAATGCTCTAGGGTTTACAATTTTGGGTTTAGAGTTTATTGGTTAGGGTTTAAGGTTATGGCCCAAGGGTTTAGAGTTTAGAGATTAGGGTTGAAGTTAAGGGTCTAGGGTTTAGGATTTAAGGTATAAGATTTATGGTTAAGGATTTAGGGTTTAGAATTTAAGGATTAAGGTTAAGCATTTAGAAGGGTGTAGGGTTAAAGTTTAAAATATAAGGTTAATGGTCTAAGGTGTTAACCCCTCAAGTCTCTAGTCTTGTTTTAATGATAACAAAATGTCTTGTTACTACTAACATGTGTTGTTTTCTCTAAGCTCTTATTTAGAACAGATTTGAAAAGAAGCCTTAAAGAACTAGTTCTGTCTATTCTTAAGAACTAGTTCTTGTCTCTATGATCTAGTTCCTCTGGTTAACGAAATCTTCTAATCCTGCTGATGTGGACAAGCTTGTCGAAGACTCCATATGGCTTAAGCCTTTTCTAGTCTCTCTAGGAAATTGTTAGTTGAGATTGGAAAGTTCTTCTGGAAATGACTGATGTAAAGTCCACTTTTTAAGGGATTTTTTTTTTCTACTTTCTCTTACACAAGGTCAAGCTTTTTCTTACAAAAGGACAAAGGTCATTGTGCATGATGGACAATATGTCAGCTAGTAGGTGGCTTTTTCTTTAGCCTCTCTCATAGTCCTTCACGTGCAAAAGAAAGGCAATATATCAAGAGAACTTACCTAGGCTTCGGTATGCATGCAAAGAAGAGAAAAGAAAATATATCAGAGTGAGAAGGAAGCCATTCTTAAGAGTACTACTCTTCATCTTCCTCTCAGATATCTCTTCATGCAGCAAGAACTTCATTGTATCATTTCTACTCTGTAAGAGAGTTTCTTCTTTGGGGCTGCACTGAAAACTTGGGTTTTGTATTTGAATTTCTATGGGAGAAATCCATGAGAGTGATCTCTAATGTGTTAGAGAGTGTGAGTTCATGGTTAGCTTGAAAAACAAAAACCATGGTTAAGAAGCTTGGAAAAATAAACTTAAAGAATAGTGAAACCACAGATATGGGAGAAGTGAATGTAGGCATTTTTAAGCTGAACCACTATAAAGACTCTTGCAAATCGTTTCTCCCTTTATCTTTTTTTTTTTTTTTGGATTAACTTCTACTCTGTTCTAAATGGTTGATTAAGTTATCTTTCTGTGTTGAAATTTGGTATTTTTCAAAGAACTAGTTCTTAGGCTTCAAGAACTAGTTCTTAAACAAATCTATTATTTGATTTTATTTATATCAAAATTGTTTTTGCAATTAATTTTAACAATTCCAATTCACTCCCCTCTAGGAATAGAACCTGCAACCTTCAATTAGTATCAGAGCTTGTGCTCATTTTATCTTTGTTGGTCTAACTAAACAAGAGCTAAAGATCCTAGTTAGTGCGTTGTAGGTACCATGAACAACTAAAATGAATCACAATCTTCTCACAAACCTCCAGTCTTCAATGGAGAAAACTATCCTTACTGGAAGCAACGCATGGAGATGTATCTTGAGTCAATTGACTATGAAGTTTGGCAAATAGTCAAAAATGATCTCACACCTCCTACCAAAATGGTGGATGGAGCTGTTGTTCCAAAAGAAGAACATTAGTTCACTACTAAAGACAAGTTCAGATTCATTCTCAATTCCAAAGCTAGGTACAACATTGTGTGTGTTATATCTGCAACGGAATATGAAAACATTGCTTCTTGTCATACTGCAAAGGAAATGTGGGATAGACTTGCTA
Source organism: Cercis canadensis (assembly GCA_003255065.1). Classification (NCBI taxonomy): domain Eukaryota; kingdom Viridiplantae; phylum Streptophyta; class Magnoliopsida; order Fabales; family Fabaceae; genus Cercis; species Cercis canadensis. The sequence continues at coordinate 68,694 of QAOA01005870.1, forward strand.
CCATTCACGAAGGGACAAGTCATGTGAAAGAGGCTAAGATTGATATCTATTCTACTCAATATGAAATGTTTCACATGACTCAAGATGAATCCCTGGATTCCTTCTTTGCTCGATTCTTAAGCATCATCAACAGTCTAAAAGGTCTTGGAAGAGTCTACACTCAAAAGGAACAAGTCAAGAAGATTCTAAGATGTCTCACTGATAAATGAGATTCTAAAGTAACCGAACTGCTCCAATTTGCAGAATCTAATGAATTTACTATGAATTCTCTATGAAGCACTTTGGAATCACATCAAATGTTGATCATGCAAAAGAAAAACATTGTAGGTAAAAGAAAGAAAAGTTTGGCTCTTGCTTCTACTGTCCCAGACACTAGTACTCAGGAAGTACTAGATTCTAGTGAGGATGATGTAGCATTGGTTACAAAAAAGGTTCTTGATCTAATGAAGAAAAGAAAAGAGAAGAAGAAATTTCAACCAAAAGGACACAAAGACTTCACCATGGGAGAAAGCAACAAGGAACCTATCATAGCTATGAGTGCAAAAAACCAAGTGACATTAAGCTTGAATGTCCAAACCTCAAGAAGAATAAATTCTTCATAAAGGGAAAGAAGAAAGTCATGATGGCTACTTGGAACGATGAGGACTCAACTTTAGATAGTGATGAATCAAAAGAGAAAAACATTGCCAATTTGTGTCTTATGGCAACAGGAGAAAGTTCTGTAGAAAAGCGTGAGATAACATAACTAGATCTTGAACTACTTCCTACTTATGATGAACTAAATCATGTTTTTGATGATTTATCTTTTGATTATAAGAAAAGACAAGCAAAACTTATTGCTCTTAAAAAAATCATAAAATGTCAAATTAATGTGATAGATGAACTTAAGAAAGATAATGCTGCTTTGGTTGATAGACTTAAAATTCTTCAGCATCATAATGACATTCTTGAAAAGGAAAATTGTACTTCTTTCCTCAAGGATGAAAATGACGAGCTGAAAAGAAAAGTAAATGAATTAGCTAGGGACTTGGCTAAGTTTGTTCAAGGAAGAAATAATTTGAATTATATCTTAGGAAAGCAAAGAGTAAGCAATGATAGAACTGATTTAGGTTATGTTCAACCTAGCACTTTAAAGGTTTCTAAAAACTCTTTTGTCAAAGCTTCCTCCTCACACTCCTTCCCTAAGGGAACTTGCTTTTACTATGGATGTGTAGGACATTTTCCTAATACTTGCTCCTATAAAAAAAACTGTGTGTTGCAAGAAAAATGGTATGGGTGCCTAAAGGCACATTTGTTTCTAACATGAAAGGACCGAAAGAAGTTTGGGTACCTAAACCTTTATGATCTTATTGTAGGTTTGTTATCAAGCCAAAAGCGATTGTTGGTATCTGGACAGTGGTTGTTCTAGGCACATGACTGGAGATCCTTCAAAGTTTGTTTCCATTAACAAGGTGAACTTAGGAGATGTCTCTTTTGGCAACAATAACAAAGATAGAATTGTAGGATTAGGTAAAATCAAAATCTCTTCTAACCTTATCATTGACAATGTCTACTTAGTCAAAGGTTTGATGTATAATCTGCTGAGCACAAGTCAGCTTTGTGATAAGGGCCATAAAATCATTTTTTAAACTTCTCATTGCATCATTCATAAGAAAAAATTCTGATGATGTCCTGTTCATTAGTCAAAGAAGCTCTAATGTATATACTGTGTTTGGAGATTCTTTGAAATCTAAAAATAAAACATGTTTTTCTTCTCAAAGTAATAATTCTTGGTTGTGGCANTGATGTATAATTTGCTGAGCACAAGTCAGCTTTGTGATAAGGGTCATAAAATCATTTTTTAAACTTCTCATTGCATCATTCATAAGAAAAAATTCTGATGATGTCCTGTTCATTAGTCAAAGAAGCTCTAATGTATATACTGTGTTTGGAGATTCTTTGAAATCTAAAAATAAAACATGTTTTTCTTCTCAAAGTAATAATTCTTGGTTGTGGCATAGAAGACTTGAACATGTAAATTTTAAACTTATTTCCAAGCTTTCTAAGAAAGAACTAGTTTCTGGTTTACGTAAACTAGTGTTTAAAAAGGATAAGATTTGTGTTGCTTGTCAGCAAGGTAAACAAATCAAATCCTCCTTCAAACCTAAGAAAGATTTGTCATCTTCTAGGTCACTCCAACTTCTTCATATGGATCTCTTTGGACCAGCACCTACATTAAGCTTAAATAGAAAGAAATATGGTTTAGTCATTGTGGATGATTTTTCAAGGTTTACTTGGGTTTTCTTTCTTGCTCATAAAGATGACACTTTTGATGTTTTTGAGAATTTTAGAAAAAGAGTGCAAAATGAAAAGGATTTTGCAATCATCTCAATTATGAGTGATCATGGTGGAGAGTTTAAGAACAAGTTGTTCAAATTTGTTTGCAAAACTCAAGGAATCCACCATAATTTCTCTTGTCCGAGAACCCCTAAACAAAATGGAGTGGTTGAGAGGAAAAATAAAACTCCAGTTGAGATTGGCAGAACTATGTTGTGCGAAAGTGATTTGCCAAAATACTTTTGGGCTGAAGCTGTAAACACAACATGCTATATTCTGAATAGATGCTCAATTAGGCCTATTTTGAAGAAAACTCCATATGAGCTTTGGAAATGGAAAAAACCCAATGTATGCTACTTTCATGTTTTTGGCTATAAATGTTGTGTTAATCAATGAAAAAGAGCATTTAGAAAATTTTGATTCAAAATCTGATGAAGCTATTTTATTGAGATACTCTTTGTCTAGCAAAGCCAATAGAGTTTTTAATAAAAGAACTCTTATTGTAGAAGAATCAATGCATGTGGTTTTTTATGAATCTAACTATCCTTTGACTTCAAATATTCTTGAGGAAAATAATATAGTGCAGGGCAACAACAAAAAATATTCTAAGGCAGAAAACAACAAAGAGAAAGCAGCAGATCAAATACCTTCAGAACCAGTTCACATAGAATTAAATCATTCAGAACCAATTCAGGAAGAAGCTTCACAGAAAAATGTGAGAGAGTAACTACCAAAAGAAACCAGGACTTCCAAAAATCATACAGTTGAAAAGGTAATTGGAGACTTGGAAAGAGGAATAAGTACAAGAGTATCTCTTAGAGATAAACATGTGAACTTGGCCTTCTTGTCCTTGTCCGAACCTACCAAAATTGGTGAGACATTACAAGATGAGGCTTGGATCATGACAATGCATGAAGAATTAAATAAGTTCTCAAGGAATCAAGCCTGGACTCTTGTACCTAAACCAAAAGGTCACACAATTATTGGCACAAGATGAGTTTTCAAAAAATAAACTTGATGAGGACGGCAAGATTGTGAGAAACACACAAGATTAGTAGCTCAAGGCTTCAATCAGCAGGAAGGTATAGACTTTGAAGAAACTATTGCTCATGTAGCTAGATTAGAAGCCATTAGAATGTTTCTTGCATTTTCATCTCTTAAAGGCTTTACAATTTTTCAAATGGATGTGAAAAGTGCCTTTTTGAATGGCTATATTAATAAAGAAATTTTTGTTAAACAACTCCCTGGTTTTAAAAATTTAGACTTTCCTAATTATGTGTTTAAATTCTCCAAAGCTCTCTATGGTCTTAAGCAAGCTCCTAGAGCTTGATATGATAGATTCAGTGAGTTTCTTATAAAAAATAATTTTTTAAGAGGAAAAGTAGATACTACTCTATTCACTAAAAGATTATCTCATAATATCATCATAGTTCAGATTTATGTTGATGACATTATTTTTGGATCAACTAATGATGAGTTATGCAAAGATTTTGAGACTCTAATGAAGAGTGAATTTGATATGAGTATGATGGGAGAGCTTAACTTCTTCCTTGGACTTCAAGTGAAGCAAACCAGAGATGAAATCTTCATTAATCAATCTAAGTACACTAGAGAGCAGCTTAAACGTTTTGGCATGGACAATGCAAAAAGGTATTTCAACTCCTATGAGTCTTGCTACAAAACTAGTTCTTGATGAAAAATGTAAATCTATCTGTGAGAAAAGATATAGAGGTATGATTGAATCTTTGTTGTATTTGACTACAAGTAGGCCAGACATTATTTTCTCTATTTGTGCTTGTGCAAGATTTCAAGTTAATCCAAAGGAATCTCACTTATCTGCTGTCAAAAGAATTTTTCGATATTTAATCAGTTCTGTAAATGTTGGCTTGTGGTTCGATAGAACTAGTTCTTTCGAACTAGTTTCTTATACAGATTCTGATTATGGTGTATGTTCCATTGATTGAAAAAGCACCTGTGGAGGTTGTCAGTTTCTTGGAGGAGCCTTGGTATCTTGGCAATCTAAGAAACAAAATTCAATTGCTCAATCAACAGCTAAAGTTGAATACATGGCTGATGGACTGTGTTATTCACATGTGCTATGGATGAAACAATAACTTGTTTATTATGGTATAATTATAAACAAAATTTCATTGTTGTGTGATAACACTAGTGCAATAAATATTGCAAGAAATCTACTTCAGCACTCTAGGACCAAACATATAGTCACAAATCATCATTTTCTTAGAGATCATGTTCTCATGGGTGATATAGAACTTTATTTGTTTTTAGAGGTAGTTTTACAAAATCATTAGTTGAGGAAAGATTATGTTTCCTGAGACATGAACTAGGCACGATAAATGTGTCTTGATGAATCATCATTTTCTTGTGCATACTGCTTGTTCATATGCATTCCATTTTTGGTAAAGAAATTTTTGGCTGTTGAAAGATTCTAGTGAGTACTTAATAAATTTGAAATTTTTGGGAGAGAAATATGAAATCTTATCAAATTTTTTAACCCAACATACTTGTTGAACTTGTTAATTCTATGAGCTGCCAATTCTCTAAAGAAATTTGATTTATGTTTGGGCTTTTTATTTGAAAGGGCCACAACAATTCTTTTGGGCAATATTTTTTTGACTGATCCATTAAAAGCCTTCTTCTCCCATTTTTTATTTTATTTTTGGGATGGTGTTATTTGTGGGCTTCCATCTTCGGCCCCCGTTTTTTTGGCCTTTGGCCAAAACGCGCATTTAGTCTTACCGGCCTTATATCAGAACTCACTGTTTCGTCCAGCCTCATTCTCGGTTTCTTCTTTCTCTTTGGCTTTCAAATTTCAGCCCTAAAAACGGTTCATTTCCCCTGTTTCTCCATTGCTCCTAAAATTCCTCTGCAAGTCCCTTTCGTTGTAAGTGTCACTGCTTAATCATATCTACTAGTCAGTAAAGCGAGGTAGTTAGTTGCTAGAATCATGGAAAGAAGACGGGTAACCTAAAGATTGATAGCTTAATCTAAAGGAAAAGTTTGAGCAGACTTTTCACATGTAAAACCAATAGAGGTCTCAAATTCATCTTCTTCTGAGGAACCAAAGGATCTTGAACTAATCCTTCAACAATTTAGAAAATTTGCTTCTCAGTCAGATAAAGGCAAAGGTAAAATGTCTTCTCTTCCTCCTTCCCCTATTATTGAACCTATCTCTGCCCATGGCTGCTTCTCAAAGCACCTCCCTCCTCTTGTCCCTCAACCACTCCTCCTTTATCTCTTATACCTTCTTCTATTCCTACTTCAAAAACCTCGCCATTGCCATCTCCCTCTTCATCCTCTAATTCTCCAAAACCACCAATAGCCTCTATTGACCCGCATGTTGACTTCATATCAAAGCCATCATCCTCCAAAGAATGTAAACCAACATCAGTCCCTAAACCTTCAGAGCTTCCTGCCAAACCCAAAAGAGTCAAAATGCTGGCCAAGAAGACAACATTTACTCCTCGGGCCAAAGCTTCAATACCCAAGCTATATGAATTTGAAAGTGTTGCTGCTGAGGAGAACTTCCTCAAACTATATGCAAATAGGTCCATTGCACCTGGCTGCATTGTCTCATAGGAATCTCCATCATCTGCCACCAAATCTATTGAAGCCACATTTGCTAGCATGGGGTGGTCGAGTATACTAAAGCTCAGTGACCCAGTCATCCCAAAGGTAATCCGTCTATTCTATGCTCATCTGCAGCCTTTGAATTGAAATTCCATTAGAATTACCATTGAAATTTTCAAAAAATGTCTATTGTTGGAATTACAGTTGGAATTTTTTAAAAATTCAAAGGTATTTTGTTCAGTTGAAAAACAGAGATTTTCTTATAATGTTTGAACCTGACACATTTTTCATGAAATATCAAGAGCTCAACTATCACAGTATCCTCTTGGATACATAACTTTTTAATTTTGTAGTTAGATGGTGTATCATGCAAATGAGGTAATTTATAATGCATGGTATATATCTTTCTTTCCTTTAATATAATGTTATTATTTACCCAAAAAAATACATATTTTACAAGCATATAAAAAGTGAACTTTATACGTGAGTCTCATAAATGAAATCCACTTTTTAAGTTTGTGGATTTGTAGTCTAAAAATATATAAGAATTTACCATCTAGAACCCCTCACATTTGAGTTCAATGAATTAAAAACAATACTCTTGCAAGCATAAGGGGAAGAGTCAAATTTTATATCCCTAAGATGTAATCCTATATTAGAAAGATGTAAATTGTAGTGGCCTTTTTATCAGCCCACATCCCAAGAGGCCCAGTAAGCCAAAAAGCCCATTTCACCAAGGCTCATAACCAAATCTGCCAACTCATGCATCCGTTTTTACTCAAAACCCCTATAAATATTCCTTCTGTTACAGGTAACAGACTTTTGAACACTTTGATCATTGAAAACTAATAACTCTATGAAAAAGAGTTATTACAGCTCTAATTATGCTTAAGTTAGCTAGTTCTTAAGTTAGTTTTGCATGAATGTGTGCTATTTATATCTTGTTATTTAGTAGATTTAGTTAGCTATCAATTAGTTGTTTTATTTAATTTTCTAGCATGTTTTAACTCATTCATATTCCCCTTGTATTGTTTTTATAGGTTAGAGCATTAGGAGATTGAAGTTAGAGACTCAATGTGAAAATTCAAGTGCGTGAACAGTACCACGCTTAACGCCAGGACTCTAGCATTGCGCACGTCTTCGCTGCCCTACTAGCGCCCAGCGCCAGCACCAGCACCAGCACCCTAGATTGCCACGTATTCTCATTAAAGCCAATGCTTAGCGCTGGGTTCGCAGCACCCAGCGCTAGCGCACACTCTGCTGTGCCGTTTTGCTGACTCCTTTAAGGAAGCGTTTGGTACAAGGATTTTTTTTTAGTTCCTAGGAAACATCATTCCTTTGAATTTTGTTCCTGGGAATCCTATTCCTAGGAATCTTATAATTTGTGTTTGGTTGACCATAAATTTTCCTGGGAATGTTGAATATTTATTCTTGGGAATCTTATAATTTGTGTTTGGTTCAAATGCTATTTTCCTAGGAATTTTGGTTATTTTTCTAAAAATACCCCTATTGAAAATTTGGATGAATAAATAAATAAATTATTATTATATATCATTTTTATGGTGAAACTCATATATAACAAGTAATATAAAAAAAATACATTTTTTTTGCACAAATGGATTAGAGAAGAATTAGAAAAAAATCTTCTATTTTTTTTTTCTAACGTGACACTCATTATTTCTTAAAGAAGATTTTTAACATTGTGAGTGATCAATTTAATACACCTCACAGTTTTTTCTATACTCACTCAACATTTTTTTTTTTAGCCAAAATTCAATTAAAACCAACCGTGGTAGAAAATGGTCAGTTACGTGTAGTAATTAAGAGTAAGATTATTTACACTTTCACCAATTGAAATACTTTTGTATAAAATTAATCTCTAATTTTAATATATTAAAATTTAAATTTAATTAAAGTTAAAAGATTTACTAGTTCTTGGATGGGGCATGCTGGTGCATGAGATTAATACATGAGGCTGCTCCAGCCACTGAAATTGAATCTGATAGTTTTCAAAACGAAAGGGCCCACATGAATGTTTAAGTTTGAATGTAGTCAAAATCAAGAGGACCATTGAAAGTAAGAAAAGTGCAACAAAAATGCACAAAACAAAAACATAGATTAGCAAAAAACATTAATAAAGTTCTTTGTCTATCGCCCCCATAGCCACACTCTAAAACTTTTTTTCCTCACTTTTCTGCTTAAATTTGGCTTTAAAGTTCTCTGTCTATCACCCCCATTAGGAGGATGGTCCATCTCATGACACACAAGTCACACCTTGGGGTTTCTGTGACTTGTAACTTGTAAGCTACTATGCTACCCACTATGCCAATCGTTGCAAATGAAGGTGAAAAACAGCAGAAGAAAATTAAAAGTAGAAGCATGAACATTTATAATTCAGTTTTATCATCTCTGGGATAAACAAAAGACAAACTGCATCACTTCAAAAAAAATCCTGTACAACTTTATGAGAGCATAAAAACAAATTACATGGGTGGGGCAAGGGCCCCAACCCCATGATGACATCCATGCCATTCTCGGAGAACCAAAATGTATCCAAAATTCCAGCATATGTACAATTCCAATTCCAAATTGAACAAGTTTAAGCTCATGACATATGTACAATTCCAGCATTCTAAAATTCATACCACATACATGGAAGAATATAATATAAAGAAAAAACTGCAAGACACCAATAAATTCAACTTAATACATTCTGAGTCATAGTGTACCAATGTAACATTTTTTGGTATGCCACCAAAAAAATAAGAGCTACATCCAGTCAAGGTTCATGTAAATTTTTGCCAATAATATTATCAAATATCAATAACAAACATAATTCAATCAAGGATTTTGAGCCAATAATTTTGCCACCAACCGCCCCTTGGCTATAGGATCCACCATTGACACAAAGAAATCAACCAAATTACTATCTTTGCATAATATCATACCAGCTTCTACTCTTTCGTCAGTAGTTAGACCTTCTATCTTTAGTAACTCTTCAAAGATTGACATTCTCCTTTTACTACCCTCACCTTCATGCTTAAAACAAGCAGTTAGGTCCTTAATGTTGTCACCACTTTTTTCATGAATTGTACCAAACCTATCAATACTCTCAACAACCATTTCAATTAATGCCCCCTCAGACCTATCTTTTTTTTTACCCTTACCACTAGTTGTCCCACTTGTTTGTCCTCTAGTCTCTTGTCTAGTATCAGTGGTTTGTCTTTGTTCAGTTTCAGCAACAGAATCTAGTGGCTCATCTTCTCCAAGATGGATTTCAACATCATCTTCAGCTTCAATTTCCCTGTCCATTGCTTCTACAACATCTGCTGCATCCTCTGCATGATTTCCAGTGGCAGAATCCTTGCCCAAAATTGGTCCCAATACGTCAAAGTAAGGGAATGGCTTATTGTAAAGCCCTCTAGCATTAGGATGAGACTGCAAAATACAACAATTTTAAAAATTAATTGAAGAATAAATTATAGTAAAGAAAAAATATAACATAAGCTAATGTCATATATTACCTTTACCCAATACTTGAATATTTCTTGCTCAACAATAATTATCTTGTCTTTGTCATTCCAACCAAATCCACTACTGCCCCTAGGCCCCATCATTTCACATATTGCAGTATAATACTTCTTCAATTGCTTAATCCGCGACTCAATATGAAGGTTAACTCTTAAGGTACAGCCAGGCAACTTCTCAACCATCATCTTCTCCAATTGCTTAGAAAACCTAGGTCTGAATTCATTGTCTCCTCTCCATGTTGGCCCAATTTCAACTAGACACTAAATAAGTATTGCATCTTCTTGTGAGTTCCATGTATGGTTATTACGTTTTCTTGTGTGTTAGCTATTGGTTGCCATCTAGTGAAGGCAAAAAGAAATCAAAGTAAATAACATAAAAGACATAAAGACATCATCATGAAAATAGTTTACAAATTATATTTCATCATAAAAGAACCATTCATAATTGTCAATTATTACAACACCATGAAAATAAAAGTTACAAATAGAATTGTCAATTATTACACAACCATGAAAATAAAAGATGCAAACACAATAAAAGAGCCATCTAAATTATGAATTTTATTAAACTTGTCCCGTCCATATGTTGAACATCTGCTGAGCAAGCTCATCTCTCCAAAGTGTCCAAGCATCAGATGTCTCTACATGAATTATCCTATCAACTTGCAAAAATTCTTCATTTTCTTCCACATCCAATATCGTATCTTCTAAAGGGTCCACTGTCATATCTTTTCTTATGTGATTATGAAGCAAACAACATGCAGTTATTATCCTGCATTGTGTTTTAACAGGCTAGAATGACTTGGCTCTTATAATTCCCTAACGTCCCTTCAACAAGCCAAAACACCTTTCTATGACATTTCTAGCCGAAAAGTGTTTCATGTTGAAAAATTCTTGTGGTATTGTAGGTTGTGCTCCTTGCCTCCACTCACTAAGATGATATCTTTTACCTCTATAAGGTGCAAGGAATCCATTCCCATTCATATAGCCAGCATCACACAAGTAATAATAGCCTAAAAAAGAAAAACCAGCACTTATAAATCATATAAAGAACTACGAACTTAATTTAACCACAACCAAATTAGAACTCCCAAATAAATTAAAATATCTTTGGGAACCCTCAGTCCATTTCTACGATATATAACATCTCTGAGGACCCTAGAATTTGCAGCTGATCCTTCCCATCCATCCAATACATAGATAAATTGTAAATCTTGAGAACAAACCCTTTAGACATTTGTTGCTATTTCACCTTTCCTGGTTCGATATCTAGGCTTATCAGCTTCTAAGACATTTACCTTGATGTATGTCCCATCTAAAGCTCCTAAACAATTCTATTGAAAAAAAAAGTTATGTATTATTAGCCATTATTTCTTGCTTAATAAAATAGCATTACTTAAACTTTAAAAACATCTATCATTACCTTGAACCATTTTCATCGCTCATCAGTTGAATTTTCAAGGACTGGCTCAGGTTGTTTGAGTAACTCTCTATAACATTGCAACAAAGCATGCAAGACGTTGTTCAACTGCCTACTGATCGTTTCACCAGACCTTATGAATTGTCTCTTAATTACTCTATTTTTAACATCGTGAGCCAAAATGTGCAGAAAAATTGCAATCATCTCTTCTACACACATGTGCCTAGTTGGTTTAAGGTTCCCAATAGTTTTCAGTAACTCACACAATTTATAAAAGCACCTCCTATCCATCCTTGTATTTTCGATACAAGCTATATCACTGATATAAACTATCCTATGAAAATTGACATCTCTAATTATAGCCCTACTGTGACAATCTCATGTTATCCTCTTCTTATTTCTCCTCCTTAATAAAATAACCAATATTAAAAAACAAAGATTCATCAAGAACAGAGATAATTGATTCATCATCTGCAAGTGTGTAATCAGCAAAATGATGAGCCTCTGCTTCCTTGTATAGCGTAACCTTGCCATAATCTAACATAAAATGAAATGAAATAGCATACATGACATTAATAATGCAACCACAAACCACAACCAGAAACAAGAAAAAAAAATGCAAATACATGTGATAGAAACAAGCAACCAGCCACTTGAAGAGCAAAGAATATCGCAAGACAACAAAGATGTTATATGGTAAAAAAAGAAACCAACTAAGGCAGAATATTTAAACTAAAAAACTGAAAAAACAGGGGAAAAATGGTAGGTACTACCAATTTCCAATCATGAATCTGAAATATGACATCTTTTAGTAAATAAATACTAGTCTTTCTTTTCTCTCTTATATATCAGTTTTACCAACCAAAGGATGCTAGATCCTCATGCTTCCTATTCTTCCATTTCTAATAGAATGACCTAGCAGCAGTTGACCGCATTGCAGTATATTGCAGAATTTTAAAGCACTTAGGTACATACCACATTCAGATATCAATTTCTATTTATAAGAGTGTAAGATAATTATAATTAAATTTAAAACTTGTGAAGTTTCATAACTATCCCTAGAGTGTAAATCCCTATTGCCACAAGCAAGCAGACATCCACCTCAACAACATTAAAGAGAATGAAACTTCCAACTATGTTTTTGACAATTTTGGTTCCCCACATATAAGATGTTCAACCAAATTAAGTTCACTTTAATGTTAGATTATGCAAGATGAATTTAAGAATCAAGTCCCATGTCACTTATTTTTGTGTTCAACATATTTCACGCTAGCTAAATGAAACAGAACAGATATACAATGTATGGGGATTTACTAGAATAAATCAAATAGTTGCAGAACTGCACAGTATAAGGAACTATGCAACCAGAAACCAGAATTAAAAAATGCAATATGGTTCTTGAGTCCAATGACTTTCCAATTGATGGTAAGGGAGTCTACCACTTTAATGTTAAAAGTTTTTAGAGGACCCCGTTTTTGCTGTCTCATTTTGTCCTCATTCTCCTTCTAAGCTTATGATTTAAGAAGCAAACTCCTATAGGTTGAAGCAGAGTGACATGGGAAAGCATGACATAAAGATTTCCATAGACTGAAATTCGCAAGTTGTCTTTTTTTTAAAAAAATTAAAATTAAAATTTGACAAACAACTGTGGACTTTATGTACATCCACGTTTGACAATAATGGGCTAGCAAGTTAATGCTCCAGGCATATGCTCAGAAGATCCTTCCTCCAACTCCCAACTAAAAGAAAATGAAAAAAAGAAAGAAACAATACCTTCACTTCATATGCTCCAAACAAGAATGTCATACTATGAAGAAGGCATCCAAAAAGAAACTATAAAGATGCATAAATATAAAGAAACTATAAAGATGCATAAATATAAAGAAATAGAAACTAAAATGATCTTTTATGAAATGAATCTGTAACTTTACAATTGGTTGACTCTTGTTCTTCACACTTAAATGGACATCATGGAGTAAAGAAACTCATGGAATATATAAGTACCTTCTTGGTGGATAGGAGTACACACTAAGTCTCCAGAGGAGGAGAGACCAAGTCAAACAGAAGAATTAGAGGAGGAAATTCCTCAATCAAAACCGAGGAGATCTACGAGGATTCGGAAGCCTAATCCAAGATATGCCAATACAGCGCTAGTAGAAGACAATGGCATAAAGGAACCAAGTACTTATGAAGAAGCAACTCAGTCCAAGGAGTGGAGAGACGCAATGGGAGAAGAGATGAAGGCGCTAAAACAAAATGAAACCTGGGAACTAGTGCCACAACCTACCAGAATACAACCCATCTCATGTAAATAGGTGTACAAGGTGAAGACTCATCCTGATGGATCAGTAGAGGTACAAGGCTCATTTAGTGGCATGAGGTTTTTCACAAAGATATGGACTAGACTACGATGAGACATTTAGTCCGGTGGCAAAAATCACTATAGTTCGTGTTTTGCAAGCACTTGCATCTAGTAAATCATGGAAGCTCTGGCAGATGGATGTCAAAAATGCATTTCTACATACTGAATTAGATCGAAAAATATACATGGAATAGCCGAAAGGTTTCGAGATCAAAGATCACTTGGGATATGTGTGTGTCACAACGTACCCAAAGGTCGCTACGATGTGAATGACAGACTTAAAAAAAAAAAAAAGATTAGTTTTCTGAAAGAAAACTTGGAGTCGCTACCAATTGTATTAAGAAAACGGGGAACAATTGGAAAACCCTTTTTTAATTAATTAAAAAAAAGGTCTACGAACCAAAGAGGGTTCGGGAGTCAGTTTGTGTATGAGGAAGGTGTTAGGCACCCCACAACACCCATCTAAAAGACGATTACCCGAAATTAGTTGTGAAAATCATAAATTGGCCAAAAATGTATTTGAATTATCCCTATAAAAGTATGCTGATATTTACAAGTTTAAAACAAAGAGAAAAATAGAATATTTACAAAAGTGGGTTCACCCTATAATTCTAGGTGCCTACGTATCCTTAAGTAGGAATCATAGCCCTCGTAGTTCTTAAAAAAATGGTTTAAAAGCAAAAAAATAGAAAACTTGATAACATGGGATCATTGAAGGCTTACCGCCAAAATCAAATAAAATGGAGTGGCATAGAGCCAAAGCAAGTAGAACTCGGCATTGAGCCAAAACAAATTAAAAAAAAAAA
>QAOA01005870.1:87792-132646 GCA_003255065.1 Cercis canadensis
AAAAAAAAAAAAAAAAAAAAAAAAAAAAAAAAAAAAAAAAAAAAAAAAAAAAAAAAAAAAAAAAAAAAAAAAAAACAGAATCCTTTGATATGTTCAAATGCGTATATGCACCTCATTCAAGTTGTGGCATGCCTAATGTTCTAGTGGCAGTAGTGACATCCATCTTCCCTTGAATAGCTGCTCAACTCTTTCTCACATTCTTATTTTGCATCACTTGACACCTCAGCCCTAAATCTAAAATGTTCTCATTCCCTTACATCACTTGACATGTCAGCCCTTACCCTAAATATCCTAACCGACCAAGACCACTATGAATACCCCGTGACTGGACAGTGATGAGGAAGCGTTTGGAGATGCCCCTTGAGACACCTTCTGAGAATAGAGAGAAGCCTTTGGAGAAGAAGCGTGCGTTTTTGATAAAAAGTAAGTCTGTTGACAATCGAAACAGAGAATTAGAGAGTAGACCTTTGAGAGTCCCATTGAGATAAATCTTTGACAAAACCCTTTTGAGAAAGAGACTTGAGATGGGCTACTGGAGCCTTCCTAAGAGAATTGATATACCACCATTCTCTTTCCCTTTTGGCTACCCACTTAATAACTCAGTATCTTGCTAGATTGTCCAAGGGTGCTCTACTCTTTTCAATCCTAAGCACCCTCGCCGGAGATTTCCCTGTTGACGTATTCGTACCACAATTTCAAGGAACCCACCCACAAACAAAAATCATGTGAGAATACTATAGTATTATCAAAGGAAAGAACAATACATAGACAGTTTTTCATCTTCAGTTTTTGTCTTCTCAAACATGTTCTTCACCGTTTCAACCAAACATGTTTTTATCCTATGCTAACCTGGCAATATGAGAACTGTTGGTGTAAAAAGCAATTAAATACTTTCACATCAATAATTGTCATATTGTCACATCAAAAAAGTCTCACATATCTCCTTGATATATGAGAAACCTCCATAAAAGTTTTGTCGATTCAAACCCCCATCTGCAATTCTTTGCAAGTAATGTCCATTATTTGCGTATTGTTTTGCAATTCCTATAACGCAACCACAACTATTATGCACCGTGACCGCAAACATAATTTAAAGCCTGCCCCACCCTTTCATGTTTACTTTCACATTTTCTCCTTTATCTTGTTAGAGGAAGATTTTAAAATATCTAATGATCACTTCAAATTTTAAATTAATCGTATTTCATTTTCTATGAACAATTTTATTGGGTGCCCCTTATATCTTGTAAATTAATAAGAAGACCTATCAGCTGGCTGCATAGTGCTTACAAATTATCTGTAAATGAAATATCACAAACGTTGACCGCTGTCTATATAGTCAATTTATTATACTCTGTCTATGTCCGCGAAATTTTTAGCCTGCAATTTTTTAACAGTAAGTTTTCTCTAGCTTAAGGATAGATATGGGAAAAAACCAAACCACACAAGTTACTATAGATACTACATACCACCAAACCAGTAGTTAAAAAAAATTGAGAAACAAAAGAAGTTTCAAATGTCTAGGGGCCTTGGAGAGGGTTTGAAATAAACAAATTATAAGACCTTTTCAAGAATTGTGTCACATTCTACCTGCTACTAGACCAAACATAAGAGATGAGGCAAAAGAAACATTTTAAAAGAGACTGCCATAGGAAAAAAATTTAGAACACACACACACACACACAATTCTCATCTGTAGCAAACCCCATCACAACACTTGAATTGTACACAAGGATTTCGCTGCAGACAAATGGTATTAATATATATAATTTGAAAATTCAGTAAGACTTTCCACCATAGCAGTTACAAGAATATATATATCTTCTCTAGTTGTTTCAATGTATTAAAACAATCAAATAAAAGAAAAACAACTGAGTGCCAAGCATGAAAAAATTAATATCTAACAATTAACAATGGTCATTTTCTGCATTTCAGAATCCAGACCCTAATAAAATATAATCAGGGTGGTCAAAATAAACTGATAACCAAACTAGTTTTCTAACTAGTCAACAATATACAGTGCTGCTGAGTAGACCACGATATTATCAAACAATAATGCTATGTAGATCAACTTTTCTCTTCGTACTCTAGCTTGCAAATATAATATTCAGTTGACTTCTAAACTTTTTACAACAAGCTTCCAAAAAATTGTGCCACGATATCCTTAAAACTAAAGTTATTTTAGAGGATATAACAGGTGTAATCTAGCAATGTGTAAGCTAAGAATTCAATGAGCACATAAGGAATTGGAGAGGGTATCAGTGGAACAACTCAAACATATGTATGAAGTATAAACAGTAAGAATGATACTCACACATCGCCAAACAGCATCAAGCGAAACAAATTCTAATTAAGGTAAAACCAGAAGAACATAGATTCAGTCAAAACTTTAAGTGCCTCATAAGAAAGAAAATTTCCATATACGGTTCCAACTAAATAATAAAAACACAAAACCCTTTGATATCTTCAGACGTATAAGCACCTCAGACAAGTTGTGGCAAGCCGTGTGTTTTAGTTTTAGTAGTGATTTCCATCTTCCCTTGAATAGTCTCAATTCCTGTTTTGGAGAACATGAGTATGAACTAATTAGTAATAAATAAGGAATTCTAGATTTAATAATGTAATGAAAATAGAAGAGAAAATAAAAGAACAATCAATTTTCCATACCTATATCCCCTCCTGTTCCCCCGTAGCCATTGTAAGAGAAGCAAGACTTTCATTGCATGTGATCTCTTTAGCCCAATAGCTGATTCCATGAACCTTAATTCTTCTAAAACTCTCTTCTGTTGAATTATAAACATAGAACATATTTTTCCTTTTGTAAGGGCCCCAAGAATCATCATCATCATACACTTTTTTCTTATATTCATCAGCTCATCACCATTGCTTGTAAAGTATATTGGTTCTAAGAACCCAAAACTAGACAAGTTCACTGGATGTACAATGGAAATTAACTTCATCCAATCTGGTTTTGCCTTGTCTTGCTTTAATACCCACATGTTAATGTCTCTCCCATGTCTGTTCGGGATCAAACAAAGGCTTCCTTTAAAATCCATGAGCTGGGTTGTGTCATATATACTTTCAGTTCGAGGTTGACGAAAAACCACATGGCTTTCATCTACTAAATCAAATCCAACGATTATGGGATGTGGTACATAACAATAATAGTCATGGCAGATCAAACAACTTTCCTCTCCAGCTTGCACGCTAACTCTTTTATAAACCCCTCGCCAGTATAGTACATTACAGTTTAGCACAGTTGAATGAGACTGTTCAATGTCAATTGTAGAACATTCAGGGAAGATCAGGTGTTTCCAAGAACCTTTTCTCAGTGAAAATATAGATAATTCAAATGGATGCAAAACGCTTATTCTTTTAGACCAAACAATCTTGTAATCATCGCTGGAATGATCATATCCAAATCCGAAGACTTTCCAAGGTGCACACAAGTCTCTCAATTTCCACAACTCTTCTAGATATATGCCATGACAGTCATCTGTGATTGATGCCGGAAGTTTCTTCTGCTCTCCTGTGAGTGGATTCCATATGAGGGATTCTTCATTCATTAGTAACCATAGCAATCCATTAGAGGAACCAAAAACCCAAAAACTTTTTTCTGGATTTCAAGGGCAAATCCAGCTTCCTTACCTTTCCTCTGGATACTTCATAGTCCATAACATACAGTTATTCGAAGAAAGAATGAGTTTTTGGGCTGTGTTGATCAATTTGAGATCAGAAATCAAAAGTTTCCATGGCCTGCAGACACTCTTGAACCGAATAAGAGATTTCCCAGGCAGTCTCGGCAGTATCTTCAAAACCAGATTCTCTGGAATCCATTGATTGCAATCTTTGACCGTTTCAGAATCTGGTTACTGTTTTAATTTCTTCCTTGTACATTCCGACATAGATTCTTCTTGTGACTTTTTCCTTCAAGCCATCTCTTTGCGGCTTCTGTTTCTTTGTGAGAATGCTAAACCCTAAATTGGACCAAAGGGCTAAGGTCATAAAAATATTATATATTGCGTTATGTGATTTTTTTACTG
Organism: Cercis canadensis; assembly: GCA_003255065.1. Classification (NCBI taxonomy): domain Eukaryota; kingdom Viridiplantae; phylum Streptophyta; class Magnoliopsida; order Fabales; family Fabaceae; genus Cercis; species Cercis canadensis. The sequence continues at coordinate 91,833 of QAOA01005870.1, forward strand.
TGGATTCAGATCCTCTTGCACTTCGCTTTCTCTAGAAGATTGTGTCCACCCATCAACCCTTGAAATTAATCAATGGTTGAGATTGTTCCCCATTGATTTTTTCTAAAGATATTTTTATAAAATAACAAATAATATCTTTCCTACAAATACGTACATAAAAATTATATCTCAATGACAATTATAACCTCAACTACTAAGGAAAACAAAAGGTATGACTAATTTTAACTGTTTTTGCCATTAGATAAAATTAAATTTTTTAACTTAGGACATAAGTATACAAGTATACCTTAAGCTTTTTTGAGAAACCCTTAGACCAATGATGCTATGTGTGCTTGTATAAAAAGGTATGACTAATTAGTACTCATATATTTTTCTAATTTCAAGTAATTTTGAAATTGATAATTACTAGTGTTGTAAGAATTGACTCAAAATTTCAACCAATTTTTTATTAGAAAAAGAGACCGAGCCTTTTGTACTCATATATTTTTATTAGTATGCATTTTTATTAGGGCTGAACGAGATGACAGTAGGACTTATGGCAATATTTTATGGGCATGGTGCAAGGAAGCTAGCGAGATGGCTGCAAATCTTTTCATGATTACTTTTGCTTAGAGGTAGTATTTAATTTGCCTAAGCCAAATGATTATGATTCTAAATCGATTCTCCTTGAAACTTTGAAATAAGTATTATTGAGGACAATGCATGATATCAATGTCAAATTTTCTAGCATTGCCATGAGAAAAAAATTTCTTTTCCACCATACATGATATCAATGGCAGTATGTAGATTTCACATAGCCCTTCAGAACAAGATTGTAGCAGGGTCCACTGTTGTTCTAATGGTTAATGGGAAGATTTTAGTCATTGATGTTTGTCGTGCCCAGGTGCAGGTTTGCCCTTGCCAGACCATGCGGCACTTGCACAACTCCTTTAAGAAAACAAGTCAGCCTACCCCATTTGATCCAACCTACATATATCAAGTGACTAAGCAACCAATAATATACCCAAGGTTTAACAATAGAGTCTCCTATGTTAGCCCCACAAGTCTCTGAACCTGTTTTGATAATAACAATAATGTCTTGCTATTTCTTATATGTGTTGTTTGTCTTGTTGCTATTAATCTTTGTTGAGTTTTTAAGCTGTTATCTAGAATAATCTTCAAATGAAGTCTTGAAGAACTTTCTTAAGAACCAGTTCTTGCTCATGTGATGAGTCTCCAAGATTGCTGATGTGGACAAAGTCTCACATGGACTCTGGGCCAAAGTTTCCCTTTTTCACATCTGACTAATGAGATTTCATCTTTATTTGTAAGATGTAATGGTCCAAGGGTTTTCATCTCATAAATTATAGTTGATTAATTCATTATTTTTAAAAGAATAATCAATTACGAATTGAGCTCAAATCTGTAAGTTTAAATCCCAGCAATATCAATGATTGGGAATGCAGTTCATTCTAATTAATTTTGCCACTTGTCAAAAAAAATTATAAACATAGTAAAAAGGATAATACACTCTTTACTCTTTTTTATTATTTTTCATAACTTCAGTTTCAATTTATCCTATATTTTACAGTTTTAACTAATCTTATCATATATGCTATTCTATGAATGGTTTAGATTCAATAAGACATTACAATAGTGAGAAATGTGGCCAAATATGTGTGCTAGAAGTAATATTATTCACAATATTTTGTAATAAGACGGTGAGAACCAATTGTTAGTTTTGGTTTAGAATTTGATGTCTTTGATATCAAGTTACAATACAGCAAATTATATAGAGAATTGTACTAAACAACTTGTAGTTGAGTGGTATTGGTCGTCGTTAGAACCTATAAATTTTGTGTTTGAATTTAGAATCGTAGTTAAAAGTACTAAAAAAAATAAAGAAATTTATTGTTTGAATTATGCATGCGTCAATCAAATGACTTTGAATAGGGGTTCTGCTCTTCTCTCTTGTGACTTTGATGTATAATTTAAGTATAATTATTCAGAGCGAATTTAGCGCGCCTCAAAGCCTCTCTCAAACTTTGTTTTCCCTATGGAGCCGGAAGGATTGAAGGTTCTAACTCTAACTCTATGTCTTGTGGTTGGAGTCCTACGTATAAATTGTTTTTTGCTTCTAGATATCTATGGAACGTTGCAGAATTTCTGCTTCAATGTTCTAATGACAAGAACCAAAAGCTGCATATTCTTAATACAAAGTAGATCTCTACAAGTGTCTGTTGTACTTAGAGGAGAACTTTCAATCTCAATCTCTAAATAATAATTCCTCAACACCTCTATATACTATTATATAGACTTCTAGACTCATTTACTTTTTTTTTTTATCATTATTTTAGATCATTAAAACATGGATCACTAACATATATACTTAAAAGATTTTAAAAAATTACATACTTATAACTTTTAGTAACTGACGTCACTTATAAAAATTCTAAAGGACATCTTAAAAATTCAAATTATATTTATTTTCAACAAAATGTAGATGTAGTTGCTTGACTGCAGAAGTTGCAAACTGGATCTATATGGTTCAGCAAGAAGTGAAATATTAATATATGATTTGATACTGTACTTATTTTATGATATAATCTAAGCTGTATATTTTAAGAAAATAAGTATTAATAATAATTGCCCCGCTTTGACCATAATTTTGGCTCTGCCACTGAAATCTTACTGATATGTTCAATTATAAAATGCAAACTAATAAAAATTTTAAAAACCTATGGATTGGGAGCACATTCCACTAAACTAGAACTTTTCTTTGACTGTTGAGATATAATTTGTCTACACATTCTTGTAAAAATGATATTATTTGTTATTTTATAAAAGTATATTTACAAAAATCAATGTGTAATAATCTTAACCGCTAACTAATCTTAAGGGTTGATACATGGTCACTATCTTCTCTTGCAAAGCCCAAGAGGTTCTGCAATCATAATTAAAATAAAATAAAATCATATAATCAATATATAATGGATTTTTATTCTGTCTACCTTCGTGGATTTCAAAAATTCCCTCTGCACGCTTAGCAATTTACAGGTAAGCAGAAAATAGTTTTCCAGTTTTGATTGTATAGGGGATCGGTTCATGGTGTGAGGAGTGCTCTCCTTGTATAAAACCTTTTGCTTTGCTTCTTTCCTATAAACTGCTCTCCCTGTTTTTCCTTATAAACAACTTCATGGTGTGCGAACTCCAGCAGTTCCTTTGCGTCAGTTTCTCATCGCCGGCAGGAACCTAATCCAGTAGATCAGAACTGCTAGCTTGATGTCGATTAAGACCATCAGACCGGCAGAGAAGAAGCAAACCTCATTTGGGAATGCGGTTTCGATCGGATTCAATTGCTTGAGGGTTCACTGGTGATTTAGTGATTGGAAAGAATGGTGGTTTGATTACAATTATGCAATTTCCATTTCTAGAACATTAAAAGTATGAAACCAAAAACAAAGTTGTAGAAAGGCATAGCTGGGATGTTTTCTATATCTGCCACTGAATAGTTGCGCAAATATCTTATAATGATTCGATTAAATTATACGAATTTATAAAAAAATAAATAAAAAAGATTTAGAAAGATAACGGTGTTTGATGTTTTAAAGTGAGAGGACACGTATTGAATTAAGAGGGGTGCTGTTGGAGTTTTTGAAGTCCACCGCCAGTGAACAAAATAAAAATCCATATATAATATGTCTGACCCGTGCTCCAATTTAGGGTTTAGTGTTCTAACAAAGAAACAGAAGCCGCAGAGACATGGCTGGAAGGAAAAGGTCACAAGGAGGATCAATGTCGAAATGTAAGAAATTAAAACAGCAAACAGATTTTGAAACGGTCAAAGATTGCAATCAATGGATTCCAGAGGATCTGATTTTGAAGATACTGCCAAGACTGCCTGGGAAGTCGCTGATTCGGTTCAAATGCGTCTGCAAGCCATGGAACTTTGAGATTTCTAATCTCAAATTCATCAATACCTCCCAAGAACTTATTCTTTCATCGAACAAGTTCATGTATGCTATGGACTATGAAGTATCGAGGGGAAAGGTAAGGAAGCTGGATTTACCCTTGAAATCCAGAAAATCTTTTAGGGTTCTAGGTTCCTGTAATGGATTGGTATGGTTATTAATGAATGATGAATCCCTTATATGGAATCCGTTCACAGGAGAGCAAAAGAAACTTCCTGGATCAATATTCACAATTTACTTGTGGCAAATGACGGACATGAGTTCATCTTCAAAACTCCTTGGATTTGGATATGATCAGTCCAGCGATGATTACAAGATTGTTTGGTCTCAAAGCCTACATTCTTCGGCTCCAATAGTATCCATATTTTCACTGAGAAAAGGTTCTTGGAAAAGCCTTACGTTCCCTGAATGTTCTAGAATTTATATCCAAGAATCTCAGGGAACTTTTGTAAACAGTAATGTACTTTACTGGAGAGGGATTTATAGTACTCTTAGTATGCATACTCGAGGGGAAAGTTGTATAATCTGCCACAACGAAAATTGTTTTGGATTACATCCAATAGTCCTTGGAATTGATTTAGTGGATGAAAGCCATGTGGTTGTTTGTCAACATCAAACTGCAACATTTTATTATACAACCCAGCTCATGGATTTTAAGGGAAGTCTTTGTTTGATCCGAAATCGACATGGGAAAAAGATTGACATGTGGGTGTTAAACGAAAACAATGTAAAACCGGATTGGATGAGGTTAATGTCCATTGAACATCCAGTGATGTTGTCTAGCTTTGGGTTCTTAGAACCAATATACTTTACAAGCAATGGTGATGTGCTGATGAATATTAGGAAAATATTGTATGATTATGATGATGATTCTGGGCGCCCTTACAAAAGGAAAAAGATGTTCTACGTGTATAATTCAACAGAAAGGAGTTTTAGAAGAATTAAGGTTCACGGAACCAGCTATTGGGCTAAAGAGATCACATGTAATAAAAGTCTCGCTTCTCCTACAATGGCTACAAGGCAACAGGAGGGGATATAGGTGTGGAAAATTGATTTTTCTTTTATTTTCTCTTCTATTTTCATTACATTATTAAATCTAGAATTTTCTTATTTTATTACTAAATTACTCCATATGCATATTTGCCTAAACAGGAATTGAGCAACTATTCAAGGGAAGATGGATATCACTACTAAAACTAGAACAGAAGGCTTGCCACAACTTGTGTGAGGTGCATATACATCTGAAGATATCAAATGGTTCTTTGTGTTTTTATTATTTAGTTGGAACGGTTTATGGAAATTTTCTTTCTCTTGAGGTACTGAAAAAGTTTGACTAGATATGGTCTTCTGGTTTTACTTTTAATTAGAATTTGTTTCACTTTGATGCCGTTTTGTGGTGTTTGACGATCATTCTTTATACTTTATACCTATGTTTGAGTTGTTCTACTGATACCAACCTCTCCAATTCGTCATATGCTCAATGAATTCTCTCGTTACACATTGAAAGAATACGCCTGATATATGCTTTAAAATATCTTTAGTTGTATGAACATCGCCACACATATATTTTTTAGAAGCTTGTTGTAAAAAGTTTAGAAGTCACCAGAATATTATATTTGCTGACAAGAATACGCTAAATTGTTTGACAATATCATGGTCTACTCAGTGGCAATGTATATTGTTAATTAGTTAGAAAACTAGTTTGATTATCAGTTTATTTGACCATTGTTAGAGTCTGGATTCTGGAATGCAGAAAGTGACCATTGGTATCACAACTTCAAGTTATATTGCTGTTACCCTACCTTAGGTATTATTTGTTTCATACTTGGCACTCAGTTGTTTTTCTTTTCTATGATTGATTTGGAGAAGATACATAGTCTCATTTTAGAGATTGCGTGGACAAGTGCATGAATTAAGTATAAGAAGGAGAATAACCGTCGTGAGAATGGCAAAAGACTATCAAGAGGATAAAAATGTCGTTAAATTTGTGTGTAAATGCACATGAAAAACTATTAATACCTTTCTCTTTCTCTTGGTTATGAGGTTTGATATGAATATTATGCACTTTAGCTAATGTATCCCAACATCCCATAAATAAGTGTGTTTGGATATCTTCGGTCTGGACTGTGAGAATCCGCACTTTGAGGTTAGAGAAGACGAAGTCTTTTATTTTTAAGCCTAGAAAGCTGCCGATTTGTTTGTTTTTTGTTTTGGCATTTAGTCCAGACACACTAATATTGGAGTAAACGTTTTATATTTATTTTCAGGGCTTGTGGGATCCCTATTAAAACCTATAATTGTAGCTAAAGTTCAGAAAAAGAAAAAAAAAATGTCTAAGATTCCTATAATCAACATGCACACATATAATAAATTTAACTCCTCTCAAACTACTGTAGGATGTGCTTTAGATGGTAAACAAATTGAAATTCACTATTTTTGTGAAAAAGAGTTAAAGGTTTAAATTTTCATGAGTTGTTTTGAAAATTGAAATTCTTAATTCTTTTTCCATAAACAGTTATTCAAATAAACGTTACTCATTAGAGTGCACCTTACATTTATTTGTTTTTATAAATAACGCTTATCTGAAGAGGAAAAAAATTATTTGTTCTCCTAGTCCTCGAAAAAACGCTCTCTTCTCATAAATTTTAAAATGATTAAAGAACTTATTTTCTTATTAATTTTTCATTTACTACAAATTTAATTGTTCCCAAATAAAATTTAATAGTTTTATATAAATAGATAGTATAGTAATTGAGTAATGTGATTATTGCACAATCATTGTTTGACTTTGCCTATTAAAAATTAACAACTTTGTTCAGGCTAGGTCTTTGACTGCAATCTGTTTACTGCTTATGTTAGTCACTATAGTCTTAAAGCTGTTTGTTTGCTGCATTATGTGAACTCGAAGAAGTTAGTCAGAGGAAAAAAGAAGTTACGTAGACAATCCTCTGAGGTGTTACAGTACTTATATTTGCCTTTGAGTTATGTATAACTGGGTTTATTTTCTAGAAGCCACTGGAGAAAGCAGGAGAATGCTTAAATTCCTGATTTCTGATCCCCAATTCGTGAAAGAACACCTTTCTAGAGCCAAGACTGAAACCAACTTATCTCACCATTGACTCTTGGCTCAATATATCCGTTTTGCATATCTATTTGTATTCACATTGTGTTTGTTCTATTGAAGTTCATTTTTATGTATGGAGATTGCTGATACTGATTTGGCTTACTTTTGTGCAAGAATTGACGTGTTAGGTTTTATTCTGAATACATCTATGTGTGGTTAGGTCTACTACCTTTTTTTTTTTTTTTTTTTNTTTTTTTTTTTACCATCATTTTCATAATACTAATTCCTATTTTCATATCACTGTATACATAGACGATGTCAAACTTGATATTTGTTTCCTGGTTTGTGTACATGTTACTTGGGCCTTTTCAAATTGATTGTTTCAATTGTGTTAAAAGTTTGTACTTTACTATAAGTTTTGCTCACAAAAATTTGTTTAATTGTGCTTGTGCGTTAGTTTCCTCATCAATGCTTTGTAATAATTGTAAGCATTGGTACATTCTATTCCTTCTCCCCTTGTTTTTCCTTTTTATTGAAGAGTCATATATAAGAAAGTAGAGTTAAACTCCTTTTTAGTCCCTGAAAAATTCAGCGATTGACAAGTTAGTCCCTCAAAAATGTTTGCTGACAATTTTGTCCTCGAATTATGGTTCCGTACGACAAATTAGTCCTCAAATTATGTTCGCTGACAATTTAGTCCTCAAATTATGATTTCATACGACAAATTAGTCCTCGAATTAGTCCTCAATTGAGGACTAATTTGTCGTACGGAACCATAATTCAAGGATGAAATTGTCAGTGAATATAATTCGAAGGCTAATTTGTAGTACGGAACCATAATTTGAGGACGAAATTGTCAGCAAACATTTTTGGGGGACTAACTTGTCAATTGTTGAATTTTTCAAGGACCAAAAAAGGGGTTTTACTCTAAGAAGTATTTTAATTTGTTTACCATTTCCAAAAGCAACGAGGGTCTGCCTGGGTAGCTTTCTTGTAAAAACGTATGTATAATCTAATTTATTTTTTTATGGAATATGCATAAGTGTCTTTGTTATAAGTTCGAAAACAGTTTTTCTATTCATGTGTTTCTAGTCTTACTTCAGTGTTTAAACACCTGAAATTGAAACCAGATAGTGAACATATTTGGTAGTTCTTTGGACTTAATATCTTATACAGTATTGACACTACTAATGTTGCAACACAATTTAAACATAATCTATATCATTTATTTTATTTAATATATTTGTGAAACCTACAAAATAGATGACCTAAATCATCTTTATACTTGTAGTATTGAATAACTAATCATTTAGTAACTATAGTAGTTATAGCACAACCATTTCATATACGTCATATTTAATATACAGTATAAATAACTCTTATTTTTATTTTAGGTCTAGATTGTAAAGTTTTGTTGATAATGAGGAGACAGCTAATTGTAGAATGCTTAACAAATTAAAAGGTTGGTTTATAGGACTGAAAATCAAAGTGTACATGCCCGCATCCTCTGGATCAGTTTGAACCTTTTATAAGCAAAGAAGGGTGTTTTTCTTTGTTTGTTTTTGCCTTGAAAGAAGGGTATTTGAGTCACCAATATCGCAACGTCCCTTTTGGAGCGCAAAGCGGAGTGGCGAAACCCCCACGAGAAAAATAAAAAAATAAGGTGCATGATATGATGCAAAAGAATGGAGTCGCCACCAATCGTTTTATTCCATTTTAAACAAATTGAATGGTGCGATTGGACACCTAAACAAAAATTTGGTCTACGTTTAGAGTTTGGATTCGGGGATTGATTACGTATAGGGAAGGTATTAGCATCCTACAATGTCTGTTCTTAGAATGTTTACCCATTTAATCTTTTGTTATACCTTAAAATGAATTAAATTGGTCATAACATTATGTTTTAAAATAAAGTAATACTTTGTTAGGTCCCGCCAATCCTTCTGGCAAAACCTAAAGGATGCCTCAAGACTATTGGATAGAGATAGTGATTGTCATTAAAATCCTCTCCCGAACTATCTATCATGGGCAAGTTTTAACATTTTTATTATTTGAGTAATAACTAGAAAATGTACTAAGTACAATTTATTATGCATGCTAGAAAATGAGTTTGAGATTTGTGAAAAAAGATTTTTTTATTGAAGGTATTTCTTTAGTCCACCAGTATATCTGGAAAGGCTAAAGGGACACTCTTCACCTCTGGAATGTCAAGGAGTCGCTGTCATCACAATTATCCTCTATTATTCCCTCGTCGGTACTTTTAATCCACACTTTAAGGTAAATAAAAGTATAATATTATATATAGAGAATATTTTTCGGAGAATTATGTATAGAAAAGATTTTTATTAGGAGTTAGCCTCAAGCCCCACCAGTACATCTGGCAAAACTAGAGAAACCCCTTTACCTCCGGAATGTCAAAATATCGCTATCATTATAGCTAATTTTGTTTATTCCCTCGTCGGTAATCTTATTCTAGCGTAAGTAAAAATAATGACAAAATGTAGTGAGATGAATTATAATGTACCAAATAAATGCTAAAAAGATGGTAATTGAAAAGATAAAAGCGATATTGGAAATTTCATCGGCCACTCCAGTACCTTTGGCATAACTAATAAATTTATCCCTCACCTTAAGAACATTAGGAAAAATCGTCAACACAATTATTTCCTAACTTAATCCGTCGTCGAACTTTGATTTTATTTCATTCACAAGGTAAAATGAAAAAAATCATGACAACATAACACATAGGGTAAATAAAAATAATAATTAAAAGCATGCTTATATTATAATAATAATTGAACTTAATCACTAAACAATAACTAATCTACACATTAATAATGAGTCATTCATTAAAAGAAATCAAAAAACTAACATTAATATTAGGCCCAATCTAAATAATACTAGAACAAAAAACTAAGAAGATAAAAAAATAAGCTGGGCTGCTAGCCCAATTCGTGGGCCTAGTCCAACAACATGTAAGCCCAAATAAACAAGTAGGCCTAAAACGAAATGAACCAGCCCACATGAACCCATCCAATCCAAAAACAACAAAGTCTAAACTAAAACAAACAACAAATGACCCATATCCATAGAAAAAGAAAGCTTAAGCAATGTAATTGATTGGCCCACTTCGGCCTTAATCCAATAGCAAACAAAAGAAACAAAAAAACTTTAACTTATTAAATTTAGCCCATCAGGACTTAACCCAACCAGCAAAGTAAATGAAGGAGAAACTAAAATAGCTAATAGATTGGCCATTTTGGCCCGGACCATATAGCAAACAAAGGCCCAATGAATAAATAAACCATTAAAAACAAATGTAAATAGTAGATAGCCTTAAAAAAAAAAAAAAAGGAATCAGTGAAGAGGAAAGAAGCCATGCGATAAGAAGAAAAAAGGATAAGGGTGAGACAGAGTAAATGGGGCAAACGCAGGGGAGAATTCATCTCTCGAATCTAGGGGCTCAAGAAATTTGTAAGAATCTTTCTCTTTACTCCATTCTTTCCCTTAAAATTTCTCTAGTTCTCTCTCTCTCAAACTCTGCCTTTTTCGCTAGTTTTCGTTTCCCTCTCTAGAAAAATGGGTCTCTCTCTCTGTAACTCAACTTCTCCTTCCAACTGGTTGCTTTCTTTCTAACTGAGTTTCTATTGTGCTTTGCCTCTGATTTCATGCATAAGCCCTAAAAATATTTCTAGGTTTTGTTCTGTTTTACTGAAAATAATGGATTTGGGATAGGCTCAGTAGAACAATCTTGCCTCAGAATTAATTTTAGTTGGCAAAGGAGATTAGTTCTCTCTCTCCTTGATGTCTCTGTTTGAGTTCATATATATATATATATAGGTTGGATATGTTTTGTTTGTGGATGTGAGTACTGAAAAATGGAAAAGTGAATGTTGGTGGTGTACCTGTGGATGAGACTCCCGCAAGTTGTGTCTGTTTGAGCTTAGAGTCCCTTTGATTGCTATATTGTTGTGCGTTTCTAGAATTTCTCTACTTTCTTTTTGTTTTAGAAATTGGTTCTCTCCTTGTATCTTGTCTATCACCTTCTGTATCTCCGATTTCTCTCTATTTTGCTTTAGAGTTTTAGTTCTCTTTATTTTGTTTCAGAATTTCGTTATCTCTCTCCCCCCCCCCCCGGGACGTCTTCCTCTATCTTGTGAGGCTTTTATAGCCAGAGTTTTGTGCAAGTTGCACTGGTTAATTACTGATGTGATTTTCTTATTTCCTATTTTCAAGTTGCAAGGGGCACTGGCCGGACTGGTGAATAACATTTCGCCGAAAGCCAGATTGTCACCCAGGAGTTGAGACTAACATGAAACTGCATTGCAGAAAGATAGCGTGCTGCCTACAATAGCATTTATTTCTTCTTTGCTTTTTATTAATCTTCATTTTTAATAATGATAATAATTTCTTTTTGTATTTTTTATTTTTTTAAGTTATTATTATTTTTTGTGATTTTTGTTAGCATTTCAACATTTTTAGCTATATTTGCTTTATTTTGTAGTATTGAAATGTTTTAATTGAGCACATAGAAATATGGTTCCAAAGACCATGATCCCAAAAATAATTCATGTATAAATTTGGGTATCAACAACCCATATTATTGACTAAAATCTTACCATTAACCATTAGCACAACAATGGCTGTGGACCCTGCTACATTCTTGTTTCGAAAGGCTTACTGAAAAGTATATATTGAAACATAGATGATGAAAAAAAAGCACCAGTTAAATTGTGTGTGTGTGTGTGTGTATATATATATGATTTTTGCTAGGCAGTGCTACTTGCCTGAGAAAAATATAACATTTATATCATGTATTGTCGTCAATAATGCTTCTTTCGAAGTTTCAAGGACACAATGGATATAGAGTCATAATCAGTTGCCTTGGACAAATAAAATATTGCATGTAACTAAAAGCAATCTTGAAAATATAAGAAGATGAAGAAAATTGAAATACATTATGTGACTTACTTTTCGTACCATAATCTTTTATCCCACAAAATGCTGACACATGTGATGTGGACCAAGTCATAGGAGATTTCATGGATCGGGCAGAGCATAATAAGACCCAGAAGAAAATGACATAACTTTTAGCTCGGTTAGAGTTACGGGGCCCATGACCCGGTGTTTCAAAGCTTGTTCAAAGGCCGACGACATGGCAACACGGGTTTGCTTGGTTGAGGCCATTTTCAGGCCCAAAATCCTTTGAAAATATCTGTTTTGGGCCGTTTTGTAATTTGCTGATTTCGTTTTCATGTTTAGGGTTTTGTTTTCATATTTAAGTTTGTAGCTAGATTCAACAATAATATTCAATTATTGAGGTTTATACAGTTTTGTGTTTAAGGTTTCTTTTAATTGCTTTCTCGTTGCGTCAGTTTGGTATCAGAGCGCTTTGCTTGACAGTTTGGTGTTAGGTGGTCCAGGCAGAGTTGGAGGTGGTGCTCTCGACGATGTTCGGGGGGCTATGACCCCAGACCATGGGGTGGAGGTCGACATGTTAGCGCAACAAGTTGATCAGATCGAAATCCGGCTTCAATGTCATCATGAACATTTTGATCGCTTAGATGAGGTGCTTGGTCGATTAAAGGCATGGCTTGACGACCCCAACAGGATTCGAAATGATGGCAGGAGAATGCCTGCTGGCGGTGCTAGCCACAGGGAGCCTATCAGCTTTCCTCATCTTGGAGATCATAGAAAAAGGAGACAGGTTGATATGGGGGATGAATCAGAAGAGAAGGAAGCTAAGAAAGATGATGAAGATGAGTATTTCGAAGAACCAATAAGGAGGAATACTGGTTTCAAGAGGAATGATCATGGTGATAGAGAATCCGATTTCAGTTTGAAGGTTGACATTTCTTACTTCCAGGGTAACCTAAACATTGAGGGTTTCCTGGATTAGATTGCAAATATCGACCACTTCTTTGAATACATAAAGATACCTGAAAAGAAGAGAGTTAGGCTGGTTATATGTATATTGAAAGGTGGTGTGTTTGCTTGGTGGGAAATGTTGCAGAGTAGGAGGATTCGTTAGGGCAAGGCATCTGTTTGAACGTGGAGAAGAATAAGACAACTATTGCTGAGCGAATTCCTTCCCCTTGATTACGAACAGTTCCTGTTCTAGTAGTACCAGAAGTGCCAACAGGGTCAGAAGTCCATCCATGACTATTATGCATAATTCACAAGGTTGGCAACTAGGAATGATTTAAGGGAGAAAGAAGGGCAGCAGGTAACCAGGTTCTTAGAGGGTTTAAAGACATTCCTTAGAGACAAAATAGGGGTGCAGGTTGCAAGAACCCTATCTGAGGCTCGTAATCTTGCCTTGAGGGCTGAGCAGTTGATGCAGGAAAGAAGTAGAACAAAATACCCCCACAAAAATTATAGTGGGGATACTTATAAGACTACTGTTAATGACAAAAGCAAGGCAATCCAAGAAAGCATAAATAAGGAGAACAGGGCTGTGGGAAAACAGAAGGTAACAGAAGCACCAAAAGCAACTAACCCTTATACCAAATCCTAGTGACTGCCCTCTCAGAAAAGTAGTCCATGTTGTGGAGCAAGAGGAAGATGAGGAGGAAGAGGTGTGTGGTCTAGATGGAGGGGTAGAAGAATGTGATTCTGATGAAGACAATGAACATGATGAAAGTCAGAATTATGTTATCAGGAGAATGATGTTCACACTAAAGCAAGAGGATGATACCTAGCGACATCAATTGTTCAAAATCAGGTGTACCATTCGCAACTGGCTTTTTGATGTTATTGTTGACAGTGCTAGCTATGAGAATATCACTGGTAAAGATGTTGTGGAGAGTTTGGGGCTGAAGGTGGAAAAGCATCCTAATCCATACTCAATCAGCTGGATTAAGGCTGGTGATAAAATCCAGGTAACTGAATGATGCAAGGTACCATTTTCTATCAGTAAGTATAAGGAAGAAATTTATTTTAATGTGGTAGATATAGATGCATGTCACTTGTTATTTGGTAGATCTTGGCAATTTGATGTTGCAACTCAGCATGATGGAAGGGAGAATACTTATAAGCTGCAAAAAGGTGGCAGAAAGTTTACCTTGTTGCCAATTAAGGGTAGTTCCAAAACCAAAGCTTTCAAAGTGGAGGGGTGGACTTTCCTTACATTGACACAATCTACAACTAAATTTGACAAGGAGGTAACAGAGACCAAGGAGATACATGCTCTTATCATGAGACAGGTGTTAGTGTTAGATGAAGGGCAGAAAACTATCGAGTATCCAGAGGCAATCAGACCATTGTTGGAGGAATTCAGTGATATGGTGCCTACAGAATTACCTCCAGGGCTGCTTCCTATGAGAGACATCAAACATCAGATTGATCCAGTTCCTGGAGCCAGGTTGCCTAATTTACCAGACTACAAGATGAGTTTGAAGGAAAGAGAAATCCTCATGGAACATGTACAAGATCTGTTGAAAATTGAGTACATTCAAGAGAGTATGAGTCTGTGTGTTGTCCCAACTTTATTGACCCCCAAGAAGGATGGAAGCTAGGGAATGTGTGTTAACAACAAAGTCATCAACAAGATTACAGTGCAGTATAAATTTCCCATCCATAGGCAAGGTAAGCTGGATGGCATGCTGGATATGTTGCATGGTACACAAGTTTTCTCTAAAATTGACATTTGTAGCGGATACGACCAGCTCTGAATTAAACCTAGAGATGAGTGGAAGACAACTTTCAAGACAAAAGAGGGGCTGTATGAATGGCTCGTGATGTCATTCGGGTTGACAAACGCTCCCAACACTTTCATTAGGGTTATGAATCAGGTATTGAAACCCTTTATTGGAAAATTCGTGGTTGTGTATTTTGATGATATTTTGATATACAGTTAGACATAGGAGGAACACCTCTCACACTTGCGAGCTATACTGGGGGTCCTACAGAAAAATAAGTTGCATGCTAACCTGAAAAAGTGCTATTTCATGACAGAAAACCTGTTGTTTCTAGATTATGCAGTTAGTTTAGATGGTATTCGGGTGGATGAAGAGAAGGTCTGAGCTATCAGGGAATGGCCAACTCCTAGAACCATCTCTCAAGTTCAGAGTTTTCATGGGTTGGCTACAGTTTACAGGCGCTTTATCAAAAATTTCAGTAGTATTGCAACACCAATCACTGGTTGTCTGAAGAAGGGAAAATTCTAGTGGGGTGGAGAAGCTGAAACTAGTTTTGCAGTTTTGAAAGAAAAGCTGAGTACTACTTTTGTATTGGCCTTACCTGATTTTGAGGCCTTATTTGAAGTCGAGTGTGATGCTAGTGGTGTGGGCATAGGTGTTGTGTTGTCCCAGAGGAAGAGACCAGTGTCTTATTTTACTGAGAAGCTCAGTGATTCCAAGAGAAAATGGTCCATTTATGACAAGGAGTTCTATGCAGTTGTTTGTGCTCTGAAACATTGGGAGCATCATCTCATGAACAATGAATTTGTCTTTTACTCTGATCATAATGCTCTGAAGTATTTAAAAAGTCAGAAGCAAATGGACAAAGATATGCATGCTAGATGATCTCAGTTCCTAGAGAAGTTCATTTTTAATCTGAGACATAAGGCTGATGTTCAGAATAGGGTGACTGATGCTTTGAGTAGGCGAGGTGAGCTACTAGTTACCATGAGACAAAGGGTTGTGGGTTTTAAAATTGTTAAAGACCAGTATGCTACTGATGAGGACTTTAGTGGAGTAGGGGAGAATTGCGTTAATCAGCATGTTGATGGAGAGTTCTATATCTATGAGGGTTATCTCATGAAGGGTAATCAACTTTGCATCCCTAAAACATCTCTGAGGGAGAAGTTGATTCGTGATTTACATGGTAGAGGTCTTGCTGGACATTTGGGGCGTGACAAGACATATGCTACTATCTAGGGGCGCTATTATTGGCCTCATATGCGAAGGGATGTGATGAATCTTGTACAGAGGTGCTATGTGTGCCAAACAACAAAGGGACAGTCGTAGAATACGGGTTTATGCACATCATTGCCCGTTCCGAATAATATTTGGGAGGATCTGTCCATGTATTTTATGCTTGGATTGCCTCGAACTCAGTGGGGTGTGGATTCTTTCTTTGTTGTTGTTGACAGATTTTCTAAGGCTCATTTCATTCCTTGTAAGAAAACTGCAGATGCAACTAATGTGGCAAAGTTATTCTTCAAAGACATAGTTCATCTGCATGGTGTTCCTAAATCTATTACATCTGATAGGGACAATAAGTTCCTTTGCCATTTTTGGAGAACTTTGTAGAAGATGTTTGATTCTGCATTGAACTTCAGTGGCACAGCTCATCCCCAAACAGATGGACAAATAGATGTAGTTAACCAAACATTGGGGAACCTGATTAGGAGTATTTGTGGAGACAAGCCGAAACAGTGGGATTCTGCTTTACCTCAGGTTTAATTCCTTCACAACAATATTGTTCATAATCCTTTGGGTATGACTCCATTTTCTGTAGTCTATACTAAAGCACCCCAACATGCTATTGACCTAGTTAAGCTACCTAAAGTCTATGCAGCCGTAGCAAACTTAGCCAATCAGTGGCAGGATGTTCAGGAGAAGGTGAAGTGTAAGCTAGAACAAGCCAATGCTAGATATAAGAAGGTTGTAGATAAACACCATAGATAACAGACCTTTAAGGTTGGTGATTAGATGATGGTGTTTCTGAGAAAGGAGAAGTTTCCAGTGGGCACGTATTGCAAGTTGCAGCCCAAGAAATATGGGTCATACCAAGTTCTGCAAAAGATTAATTATAATGCCTATATTGTGGGTTTACCAGATGCCTTAGGGATTTTCAAAACATTTAATGTGGCAGATCTTTACATTTACTATTCTTCCGAGACTCCTTTGTATCCGGATGATATAGTGTACTCGAGGGTGAGTTTTTCTCAAGTGGAGGGGACTAACGTGGACCGGATCGCAGAAAATTTCATGGATCGGGCAGAACATAATAAGACCCATAAGAAAAAAGGCATAACTTTTAGCTCGGTTGGAGTTATGGGGCCCATGACCCGGCGTTTCGAAGCTCGTTCAGAGGCTGACGATATGGCAATAGGGGTTTACCCGGTTGAGGCCATTTTCGAGCCCAAAATCCTTCGAAAACATCTGTTTTGGGCCATTTTGTAATTTGCTAATTTTGTTTTCATGTTTAGGGTTTTTTTTTTTCATATTTAAGTTTTTATTTTCTTTTGCAGCCGGATTCAACAATAATATTTAGTTCTTGAGGTTTATACAATTTTGTGTTTAAGGTTTCTTTTGATTGCTTTCTCGCTGCGTCAATATGAGATTGATATGTTATAACATATAGCAACATTTAAGAAGTTCTTATGGTTTCAAATAAAGCAATTGATATGAAATATCCCATATGAAGCTCTGCAATTATAATCTTGTTTTATTGTTTAATACTTATATATCTTCGATTGAAGGAGAGAAAAAGCTTAAAATGAGATGTAATTCATTACAACTTAATCTCAATGAGCACAGGTAAATCGTAACAAATTAAATATTCAGAAAACTCCAATGATTAATATATGAAATCAAAAACACAAAAATTGTTAAATCAAGATCAACGTATTAGTATTTGCAGTTGTGATCTTTCTGTAGAAGTTGACTAGAGCGAAGAAGAAGACAGAATCTTTGTTAGTATTGAGTAGTAGACGAGTTCAATAGGGCTATGAACCAATATAAACAAATAATAATAAGACTTCGTTTAAAACTCTCTATCTCTCTCTCTTGGGTCTGCAAATGGGATAAACATGGGTTACACGTTATAGACATTTTGGGAAGCATTGGCATTTAGTTCACACGAGGTGAATGCAGACACATTCTTGTTATATGGGCAAATTGTTCTTAGCTATAACATGTATTGTACGTGAATGCATTTTTGCTAATTTGATGTATACTTGTTTTCTGGTTGAAAATCCTTTGAGTGAATTATTTTTTAGATACGCAGGTAAATAATTTAGCGAGTAACAAAGAAAAATATTCTTAAAGTTGCCCTTTGCTTAAAGTGATCATTATGTGTTTCTCGGTGATTATTATGAGCGAACACATATTGACCACTTTGTGGTTTACAATGACCATTGGTCCTCAATGGTCATTATTATGGTGTTTTCTGACAATGACCACTTTCATATGTCCATTGACCAATGTTCATCGTGTGTTCAATATTGGTCATTGTATGATTATTCACAATAAACACAGAGAAACACATTGTGACCACTCCAAGGAAATGAGTAATTTTGGATAATCAACCACTAAAATGATGGCCAAAAAATAAACCACTAAAATGTCACCCACAAAGAAATATTTTAGTTTTACTTACCCACTAGGAAATATTTATACTTTAGTCACTTGGCAATAATTCTCACAAATCCTTTTCTACCTTAAAATGTGTTAAAAATCTTTTCTAAAATATCATATTTATAAACGAAAGTAAATTTTACAAAATTTATAAATGAAATGTAGAAAATCCTTTTTTCCTTTTTGGTAACCATGTAGAAAATCCTTTGCTAAGTAGAAAATGTGTTAAAAATTTGTGAAACACTAATAGTATTTATGTGACCAAATCATAGTCTAGGATAAAAAGATATCATGCAACTAACATGTTACTCCAATTATAAATAGTGAGTACTAGTTACAGATTACTTGGCGCTCGTCCAAGTTGGTTTTCACATAAAATAATTTAGTAAATAAATGAGTAAAACCCTTTTTTAGTCCTTGGAAAATGTAGTCACTGACAAATTCGTCCTCCAAAAAATTTCGGTGACAAATTGGTTCTTGAATTATTATTCTGTCGGACAAATTGGTCCTTAAATGTTACTAACAGGACCCTACTGGAGGACTAAATTGTCCGATGGAATGATAATTCAATGACTAATTTGTCACCAAAAATTTTTGGAGGACGAATTTGTCAGTGACTACATTTTTCAAAGACTAAAAAAGAGTTTTACTCTAAATAAATAATAAGTTTATGCAAATTTTTAATTTTCTCACTTTGTCATTTTGAGATATTGGAGTAAATTAAATTATATGATATTTCTTCTATGCGGTTACTACTTGTTAGAACCAACAAATTACTTTAATAAAAAAACCTTGATGCCTTTTTAATACCTCATTAGAAACCAAGCCTTTTGATCGTCTTCATTAGAAACCAAGTTTCTAATATTCTCTCGTCTCTTTAGATCTAACAAATTTGATACTGGATCCATGGTTTACCATCTCAATAGCATCTCCATCATGGTTTCTGATGATTTTTCCCACTGACAGGAAAAATCAGATAAATATGGAATTGTTGGAACTTGGATACTATATATTAAACAAAGGAAGATTCAAAGGCAAACTGACTTAGGAATGCCGCTTGAAACAATTTCAACCTCATTGCGCACCGACCTATTTCACTCCCCTCATCCTAAGCCAATGTCAAGCATATTTTAGACATCTAGACAACTCCGATTGACTTGAAACTTTGCAGAGGTAAAGTTGAGCCCGGTATAATTTTTGTCATTTTTGTAAACTTTAGGGTATTTTCATCTTTTCATTTCACTACGCTTGTCCAGTGTGGGGTTCGGCACAAGGCCGCATAGCTCGTGATTTTAGATGAACTTACATATATCTTCTTAGGCATTTTGATACCCAGAACCCTAAAAAGAAGCCTTATGTTGTTTGGAAAAATGATGTACTATCATGCCAAGAGGGTAATTGCTAATTAAGCTCCTTAGGGGAGGGTCCCAAGTGACCTAGGGTGGGAGTTGGTGTTTGCGTAGGGGTAGGCTTTGTGTTGTTTTTTTTTTTTTTTTTTTTTTTTTTNTTTTTTGCTTTCCTTACACATTGCCAATGTATTGAATTGCATACATATTTACCAATAAAAAAAGTAGCCCCTCTTATACATTTGTCACCTTAAGTTTTGCTCACTAGTGTGTGACACTTAGTTTGGTGTGTGTGTGCCTTATGTGTTGGCTTGCTTGTGATGTGCAATACTTGAGATGTTATAATGTGCATGTTATCATTATTGTGCTTGCGGGGGACACTATTGTTAAGCCTTGGGTATATTATTGGTTGCTTAGTCACTTGACATGTGTGGGTTGGATTGAATGAGATAAGTTGACTTGTTTTTTCAAAGGACTTTTGCAAGTACCGCGCAGTTTGACAATGGTGAACCTCCCAGCACGTGACACCTAGGCAACGAAAAAAATCAATGACTAAAATATTCCCATTAACCATTAGAACAACAGTGGACCCCACTACAATCTTGTTCTGAAGGGCTACCTGAAATCTACATATTGAACCATTGATATCATGTATTGTGGAAACGGAAATTTTTTCTCATGGCAATGCTACTGGCCTAAGAAAATTTGACATTGATATCGTGTATTGTCCTCAATATTACTTTTCTCAAAGTTTCAAGGAGAATGGATTTAGGCTCATAATCGTTTGGCTTATGCAAATTAAATACTACCTCTAAGTAAAAGTAATCATGGAAAATATTTGCAGCCATCTCACTAGCTTCCTTGCACCATGCTCATCAAATATTGCCATAAGTCCTACTTTCACCTCCTTCAGCCCTTCTTTGTCTGCATTAATTAATCCAATGGTTGAAAAATTTGCTTTCTTCATTGACTTAAATAATATTAAAGATACATCTGGCACTTTTACAACAGTTGGGCAAGTGTGTTGCTTAAAGCAGTGAATTAAATATATTGGTAGAAACAGGTTCTATTCAGTAATAATATCTGAATATTTTGAGCAATCCATTATTTTCACTTAAAGAATAGTAACAGGTGTTGTGTGCTCCTGTACACCTGCATTTTTCTAATCTAAATTAGATACTTGATTCTTGGGTAAAAAAAATAAAAAAGAAAAATCTGAAATGCATCTTGCTTTCTGTACCAGAATTTTGATTCCACAAAATGCTGATATATAATATTGATATGTAATAACAGATAGCAACTAGGATGAAAAGAGTCAAAAGACTAAATTGCATGTCTATAACTTCACATATAATCTTTATACCAATTTTACATAATATGCCTCCTAATACTCTCTCTCTACAGGTTTCTTGTTCGAACCCATAGTAGTAGCCAAAGTATCAAAAAGTAGATAGTACAGAAAATTCACAATAGATGGGATCGAAACAAGGAAAATCTCAACAGATATGGCAACTTTGAGCACATTCATCCTCAAGTTCAGGACAAACTTTCTGCTTGTATTGAAGTAAATAAATGAAAACAAGATACAATTATAACATTCCAAACAAATAATGAAATAGCAAACGCTGGTCAATATTTAAGTAAAGTTCTTGTTTCAGCCAAAAGAATGGAACACTTGGTAATTTCCCCAACCACATGTTTCTGTGTTATAAAGTTCTTCCTGTGAACTTCGTGCTGAGATTGCTCTCCCTTTCTAAAACTTTGTCTTCCCAAATTCACGTATCCAAATTAATTTATCAAAACTTACCATCAACGCACTATCTCTCATTGCAATCGACTACCCAATTTTCTCTCTGAAAATATGGTAAATGCTTACAGTGATAAATAGCTTGTTTGTTAGATTTTGATAAATTTATATATGTGAATATTCCAAAATTTCTGAAAGGAGGGCAATCTCACCAAAGACTTGACATTAGTTGAAACCAAAGCCCTTTGCAATAATAATAACAAAAAAANAAAAAAAAAAAAAAAAGCAAACAAAAGCCTTTTTTTTTAAAAAAAAAAAAAGTGTTTCTACAAAACGGTATCATTTTGGAACATGTTTCAATTAAACGCTGACCCTCCTTCCTCCCTTGAGCTTCTTCTTCTATTTTTCCCAAACCCCTTTTGAAATCCCTAAGGCCTAAGCTCATTGATTCATTCTCCCACATTCCCTCTGCACACAATCTTGGTGGCGTAATCATCTTTCTTGCACCAGTGAGATGATTCCACATAACTTTGTTTCATCTTTTCATTTTACTACGCTTGTCTAGTGTAGGTGTTCGGCCGATACCAAAAACTCCAAAAAGAGGCCTTATGTTGTTTCGAAAAAATGGTGTATTCTCCTGCCAAGAGGGTAATGGCTAATTAAGCTCTTTAGGGGAGGCTGCTAAGTAAGCCAGAGTGGGACTTGGTGCTAGCATAGGGGTAGGCTTTGTGTTGCTTTTTATTTCCCATACACATTGCCAATGTATTGTATTGCACATGTATCTATCAATAAAAAAAAAGTAGCCCCTCTTCTTATACATTTGTTACTTTACGTTTTGTTCACTAGTGTGTGACGCTTAGTTTGGTGTGCATGTGTCTTATGTGTTAGCTTGCTTGTGATGTGCAACACTTGAGATGCTATAATGTGCATGTTATTATTGTCGTGCTTGCAGGATGAGAGTTGTAGAGTCTATTCCTAGAGGGAGGGTGAATAGGAATTGTTAAAATTTGTTTCTATAAAATAGATTCAAATCATAGATTTGTTGAAGAACTAGTTCTTACAAACTAGTTCTTTAACAAATACCAGATTTGAATATACCTAAACAACTTAACAAATCATGTAGAACAAAACAGAGAAATATCCAGAGATGAAGAGATGAAGAGAAAGAGAATCAGCCAAAGATTTTATAGTGGTTCAGCTTAACATGCCTACATCCACTTCTCCCATGTTAATGGGGTTCCACTATACTTCAAGTTTATTTTTCCAAGCTTCTCCAAGCTTAACTCTCATGATTTTTGTTTCTCAAGCTCACCATGAACTCTCTCTCTCTAACTCACTAGAGATCATACTCATGGATTTCTCCCATAGAAATCCAAATACAAAACCCAAGTGTTTGGTTTAGCCCCAAGAAGAAACTCTCTCAAAGAGTAGATGTATTACAATAAAAATCTTGATACATGAAGGAATGACCGAGAGGAAGAAGAAGATGAAGAACTCAACTTTCAACAATGGCTTCCTTCTCTCTCTAAAAATGTTTTTCTTCTTTCTTCACTTCATGAATGATTTGAATCCTCGAAGTCTTCTTGCTTTATTGGCTTCCTTGTGCACGTGAAAGACCAAATGGTGAGAGAAAAGAGGAGCCACCAACTGGCTGACTCCTTGTCAATCAATCACATAGCTTTTGTCATTTGGTCCACAAAAGTCTCTCTTTGTGTAAGAAGGTAGATAGACTTTCTTGAAACATGAGTTTTTCCAAAGTGCACTTAAAAGGTAACCTTCCATTCTCTAAGAGTACAACTCTACAAATTCATGGACAAAATTTAAGAAAAAAACCATAAAATAAAATTAAAAAAATAAGATAGTAAATAGTTGATAAGCCCTGAAAAAGTGTTAAATCTACCTTACTCTATTTTATTCTAAACAGAAGCACTATTTGAAAGTTTTGGAATATAATTAAAACAAGTCAGATAGTGAATAAATGGCTGCAGTTTCTTTTTTCCATGAATAAACTGGGAAAACTTAAAATTGCCTACTGCTTAAGTAGTATGTGGCCAAGAGAAAAACTGAAAAAAGCCCATGATAGAGAGACACCAAAAAAACATGAGCTGACAGTGCTGTTATACCCCAGAATCAGATTGCTACTCTTCCATCCTCAAACCCCAAGTCAAAGGGATTGCTGGGTCAAAGTTAATCTCTGGTTCCCTCCCCTTTCAAACTCAAACTCCCAAACAAAGGAGAGGACTCACTTATCCTTTTTCTATCATTTCCTTTTCCCCCAGAAAATCAACTCCCAAACACACTTTTTAATTAGTAACAGATCACGTCCGAGATATCTTTATTATATCAAAGGGGTGGTTGTGGTCTTAATTTCCATAATAGCTTCAGTCGTCGCTGCTAGCTTGTTTGGAGAAGTGAAAGGACATTTTTTTTCATGAACAAATTAAAGGGGCACAATACAAGAAACTACACAGCAAGTAGCAACCATACGAGCTAAACTAAGACCAGCAACCTAGGAGATTGCCGCAACCACTAGAAGGAGAGACCAGAGGATGGCCACCCAAACCAACGCCATGAGCCTGGGAAGAGTGCAGAAAAATATATTAAAATATTTGACGAATAATGGTATGTTTCTTTGAACTAGTTAAACTCAAATTTTATTAACTGTTCGAGTATTTAACCAGGACAAGGTAATTTGGTTTTTTGAGATCGTCAATGGTACTAAAATCAGGGTTTGTTTGATTTCTTCTGGAACTCCCCAATGGGGGCAGAAGTAGCACCAACCCGTACTTCCAATGGGCATAGTTTAGCAGTTTCTACTAAATTATCTCATTCATAACTTAGGTCCCATTTAGGTAAATAACTTATTTAAGCGCTTATATAAAAAGATCTTATATAATAAGTTTTTATACTATAAGCTCATTTTAAATTAAACTATTTTGTGTTTGGATATATACTTGAAACAGTACTTTTAAAGGATGGGTTTTAAAAGTAGGAGATGAAAGGTTGAGTTTATATGGAATTTCTAATATTAATGAGGATATAATTATCTTATAAATTTCAAAAATAGCTTGATGGTCATGAAAAAAATCAGCTCTCTCATGAGGCTGTTTTAATAAACCTAAAAAAATTGCTTCATAAAATAAATTAAAAATATTTTTTTGGGAGTTAATAGCTACTTATATAAGTTGATCCAAATACTATTTTTCTTGCATAAAAACACTTATATTAATAGATAAACTCTAATAAGCTGTAAGTTATGCTATCCAAACTGGTCTTAATATTCCATCCGATTTGATTGTGTTGACTAACAGAATAACTTAATATTCTAACAGAATATTCATTTTAACCTTAATAAACTATGGTTTAAACCCAGCTCATCTGCCCATATAGAGCTCCGCAGATGACGCTTCCAATGCTCAAGTCAATCAAAAGGTATCTACAAGAGGTTGAAGTCCATTGGGTCTTGATGCTTTATCAAAACAGATGTGTGATTCATGTGAAGTTGACAATTCACGTTGAATTCAGTTGGCAATTTGAATAGAGAACTGCATTACGGTCTTCTAATTAATTGTAAGGTGACTATATACAAAGGATAATTGTATCAATCATTACGTTATTAATGCATAAGTCAAGTCTGAAACGAAGATTCCAGGAAATTGAACTTGTGCAATATTTATACGCCACTGGAAAGAATATATAACAAAACATTACTTTTCTAATGGCAACTGAATTTGATGGTTACCCAGAAGTAACATAAACTGCATGCATTTTTTAATATATTTAAAATTTTGACTTTTTGGAAATTGTACAAGTACTCCTAGTTGCTAATTTTTTGAAATATATGTTGCTATTAACTTGAGTTGTATTGATAGTCACAAGAAATAAAATCTAAAAGAAGACAATTCAGTTTACATTTAATATATTGTAAGTGAAGTTTCTGTGCAAGACCATGATGCGCGTTTTTTTTAGTAGACCACATCATGAAGACTACTTCAACTCATCTAGTTTGGGCTATATATAGACATTCAGGTGCACCTTGTTCCGCACACATTTGTCGGTAATGTACCACAATCACCAAGAAACAGCGACATCAGAATTTGAACCAAGAGTACTCCTCAATGCTTCCTCAACCCTACAGAAAGGTACATGAGTAGTTAGGATATACATTATTTCTTGAAATCAATAAAACATATTATTTTTTTTACTTACATTTGTCTCATGCTAAGTAAACTATTTAGCTTTCTTCTTTAAATTTTCATTGCATATGTTCAACTATAACTCCATGTTTGCATGTATTATATGGGAAAATATGAACACTAGATTGGAAATATGGAATAAATATATTATTTAACAATAAATCCTGCAACTAAGAAATCATTAATACATTTAACCTTATAGGCAAGTAGATATCGAGTTATTACATGTAATTCAGTGATGTTTATATGGATCATAAACTTTCATATTTGCAAACTTAACACTATAGATTCTCCTTTATGACCTCAATGTGAGAGACCAAGGGGAAAGTTAAAAGTTTTTAGCACTTTAAGTTCAAGTTTTGAAGGAGCATTTATTTCTTCTCACCTTCTCATGTCACGTTTATTAACTAACATGCAGATGCTTGAGAAGACAAGTGCTAAGAATTGATTCAACCCAAAAGCTTAAGCTTTTAGATGAAAGCTTATGAATAATTTTTTATCTTTTATATCTAACATGCCGCAACCATAGGTGAAAGGACATTCTTTTTCATGAACAAATTAAAGGGGCACAATACAAGAAGCTACACAGCAAGTAGCAACCATACGAGCTAAACTAAGACCAACTAAATTATCAACAACCAAGGAGATTGCCGCAACCACCAGGAGGAGAGACCGGAGGATGGCCACTCAAGCCAACGGCATGGGCCTGGGAAAAGTGCAGAAAAATATATTAAAATATTTGACAAATAATGGTACTTTTCTTTGAACTAGTTAAACTCAAATCTTGTTAACTGTTTGAGTATTTGGCCAGGATTAGGTAACTTGGTTTTTTAAGATCGTCAATGGTACTAAAATCAGGGTTCGTTTGGTTTGTTCTGGAACTCCCCAATGGGGACAGAAGCAGCACCAACCCGTACTTCTAATGGGCACAGCTTAGCAATTTTATATCTTTTATATCTAACATATCCTCGCACACGAAAATCATTTAGGCTTGAAACATGGACAAAACACAACACAACTTATACCTTGTGCTGAAAGTTTAATTTTATTAAAAAAGTGGGAGCAAAAAGATTCAATCAGGAGATGGATTGGTCAAAAAGACTCTGATACTATATCAAAAATCAATTCAACTCAAAAACTTAAGTTTTTAGGTAAAGGCCTAGAAATGATCTTATATTTAACATGTACAACATCTTTCTTTACACATTATCCATCTAAAATGATTTGGTTTCACTCTATTTTATACTGCCAAAACTGTTCTTTGATTGAGCAATATGTATCGGTTTCTAGAGGAAGAGAAAGTAGTTTGAAATCATAGTTAGAAAATGACTTTGTCTTTCTGCCATGCAGTAAGAAAATGACTTTAAAGTTTCAAATCAAACATATTTTTAGAAAATAAAAATATGAAAATATTTCCAAAACCAAAGAGCCCTAAAAGTTTTCAGCACTTTAGGTTCGGGTTTTCAAGGAGCATTTATTTCTCACCTTCTCATGTCACGTTTATTAACTACATGCATATGCTTGGGGAGACAAAAGAAGCTACTAAACTCTCATTGTTTTTACTGTTTTCTGTTTCATTTCCTATTTCATTTACCGTTTTCTATTTCATTTCCTATTTCATTTACTGTTTTCTATTTCATTCCTATTTCATTTACTGTTTTCTATTTCATTTCATTTTTTTATTTAAAAAAAAAAAAAAAAAAAACTATATACCGGTGTCAATTGATCTCTCCTCACACACACACATAGATAGAGCATTTATGTTTGGTCAAGCAAATTTTTCCAGGTTTCAAATGTTGGATATAACAAGAGTTATTATTGGGTACGTTGTGGGGGAGAGTAGAACATTTTCACAAGTCGATAAAATTGATAATATTGTTATTTACAAACAAAAATTTAAAGATCATCTTTTTCAAACTAGATAAACATGTAAAAGTAAGCTATTTTCTTATTTTTTGGTTTTTCAGGAGGTGTTCTCCACATTTTTTGTATGAGACTAATCCCTCTTAGATTTTGACATGTCCTGGCTACTAGTACTTTCAACAAAGTTCGAACTCTTGACATTACTTCAGAATTCACCCCAATAGAGCTTAGTATGTCAGCTAAGCCACACCTAGTGGTTTCAAAGTAAGCTATTTTTATATTTTAAAATATATTTTCATGTAAAAGCATAAGTTTAATGTCAAAATTTATTATCAAAGTTCTAGTTTAATCAATTTTTATTGTTTTTTTATATAAGTTATTAATGAAAACTTTATCTAATATAAAGATTATCACTAAGATATTTTTTAATATAGTGTTTATCATTAAGGTATAAATCAAGTTGCTTTTATATAAAACTTTGAACTGATCCAGCAGCAGTAGATAAAATAAAAATCTATGAAACAAAATTGTAGGTATCATTTTCTATACAAAGAGTAATTAAACATACAGATTCACCTGAGTACCTAGGCAATTTATCTAAGCCAAAAAGCCATTTGCACAAACACGCACACATATATTCACATACATAGGAGAATAGGAAAGAGGTACACGACCATACGATGAGGGATAGAATTCTTGACATCAAATATTCTAATTTCTGTAGCACAGAGATGTGTCATTAGTCCCGCAACCGCATGTCATTTTTAGCAATATCTATCTATCTTTCTATCTATATATTGCTAATAGGTAATTCATTGAACAAATAGGATGGTAAGCCACTCTTTCAACAAATATGGGTTCATTACACGGAAATTAACTAAACCATCGGCGTTTAAACTTTTGTGAATCTAATCTAGGTCTGCTTATTTTAAATTCATGGCTCTGAATTAGTGTCTACGAGCTCCACTTAAGGCATGTTATACGGAGCCCGGGCTATCTATATTTAGTTTCTTAATCTTGGTAAGAACTCTGGGTTGAACACATCCTATCTGCACATGGGCCTTGCTGGAACTCTAGAGGGCCTGTTCATTGGGCTCTAGTGAGCTACTTGTGTATGTCGGTATATGTATGTACGTACTTCTTTTGTTATGTCTAAGGTTTTATTTGGATAATATAATTTACAGCTTATTAGAGCTTTTTTATTGATATAAGTGCTTTTATGTAAGAAAAATGGTATTTGGATCAGTTTATATAAATAACTTATTAACCCCCAAAAAGCTATTTTTAGCTTATTTTATAAAGCCATTTTTTTAGGCTTCTTAGAAAAGCCTCATATGAAAGCTGATTTTCTTCATGACTGACAAGTTGTTTTTGAAATTTATGGGACAATTATATCCCCATTAAAATTAGAAATTTCGTAGAAATCCAACCTTTCATCTCCCACCTTTAAAACCCAAACTTTAAAAGCGTTTTTCAAGTATGTATTTAAACACTAAATAGCTTAATTTAAAATGAGCTTATAGTATAAAAGCTTATCACAAAAGGCTTTCTTATGTAAGTGCTTAAATAAGTTGTTTACCCAAATGGGGCCAACATATATTATGCTAAAAAATAATAATAGGAGTACATAGAAAGAACAGAACTCTCATAATAAACACTTTAATTTTTATGGTTAGACGTGGTGTCATTAGACCTAAAGTTTATTTGCATTTTTGTATGAAATAAAATGTAACAAAAATGAAAAATGTCCATGCATTGCTCAATGCGGGATGTAATAAAAACACCAAATGCAATTTAATACTTTTTTCTAATTTTTTTCCATTAGTTATTGCTAAAAATTATCAAGTACATTCTTAATTTGATTAAATCATGTTTATCTACTTTAGATTCAAATTCTAAAATGTACTTGGTAGTTAGAGATGAAAGTAGGAAGATTGGGGGAGAAATGAAAATTAATGAGGAAAGAAATTGTTTTTGTTTGGCAATAATTGTATATTCCGCCACCCTTCTTTTTCTCTTTAACCAATGGTAGTAATCTATATAATTTTAAATTTTACTTTGCTTCTTGTTAGAGTTTTAATTGGATCACATATAATTTTTGTAAAATATGGTTTTGTCCTAAATATACAATATCATATCTGCCAATCCGCTACTCTTGCTTCTCTCTTCAAGCCATGGTAGTAGTATATAATCTTAACTTTGACTTTGCTTCTTGTATGAGTTTTAATTTTGGATCATATCTGCCAAATTTTTTGTTTGACTTATACTTGGTCTATAACGGTACACAAACTCACCCTTCACTTTTATTTTATTGGTGTGCCAGTCCACAATTTTATTAGTAGATTACTAGATGATTGACGGTTTTCTTATTTATTGAGAAATACCATAATCTATTGGCAGAAAGAAGAAAAAAGAAAAGAAAAGAAATAAACCACAACCAATTTAGTTTTCCTTTAACCATAATCAGTATTCATTAAAGCACATGAGGATGGATGTGATCAATTCTTTTATAAGACAAGATAAATTATGTTGTTTTGAGCTCGAGCAGAAATTATGTTTTAATTATTTGAAGTTTGTTACTAGAATCAAGCCCTTGTCCTTTATTTTTCTTTTATTTATTTGTGTATTCATTCATTCACTTATTCCTTCTTCCCCTTCATAGGAGCCTCATCATGTACAAATCTCCTTGTCAGTTGGGCGGCTCAATTATCCAAATGCATAAGAATTGAACTTCTCAGGTAATTCCTTCAACCTCTATGCTACTAGTAAGCAATTTTATATGCTAGTAACCGACAATATTAAGCAATATTAAGATGAAGTAAGCTCTGACATCTTTGTCTTCGTGTACATTAGTATTAACAATTTAACATTCTTCTAAATTAATTGTAAAATATTTTATGTTCCACATCAAGTTTGTGTTGATCTTATCTTGTCTCTCTCCCTCCGACATTACCCGATCGAGGAAATTGTCAAATTGATGACCATGATATTGTAAAAGGTGTTTCCTCGTAATAATTTTTTTTTTCTTTTTTTTTGTTGATGAATAAAAAATGCTTAGGTCAATTTAAAGTAACTTACATGAGTGGATTTGATATTCTCTTGTTTGTCCCCTATATAGTGTATTGGTTGATTTTGTTAATTAATTGGTCCTTTTTCCCCTCGCCGTCCTCAATTGTTAAAGAAAAGTGGAAACAAAGGGGTTTAATTGCAAAAAGAAAAATACCTGATTACAAAACTATAATAGTCAGTAATTGATCACGTCCAATTAATTTAGTTCAAAACTTAACAATGAGATTTATTTAATTTCATTTCAAAAAAATTATTTCGACATTGTCTGTTTTTCTAATGAAATACATAAGCAAAAGGCTAGCTTAACAAACTAATTTAATCTTTACAATTTATAATTCTCTAGAATGGAATACAATTATCTTCTCTTTATTTTATTAAATATGAGTAGATATCAGTAACTGGATTGTTACCATCCAATTATCTATGTGCATATAAATACACAGCATGGCAAGTTTTAAACTACAATCATCATTAGGTTTTATAAATCAAAATCAAAATATAAATGCATGTTTACTTGCTGCCTGAAGAAAAATTTCAATGTACTTGAAAATCTATAAGTTAATTAAATTGGAAACATCGATCACCTAAATCGTATGCACATTTAGAAATCATCAGTATATGTTTTAGATATTAACAAAATTAATTTAAATATGCTTAATAAAGTAATATAAATTTGATAAGCATACACTAAAATAATTTTGAGAAGAGTAATCAATTACTCATTTTTCTTTCGTCTTTTCCTTAACTTTTGCTGCTTTCAGGCTTTTGCCCTTCCTTA
The DNA here is from genome assembly GCA_003255065.1 of Cercis canadensis. Classification (NCBI taxonomy): domain Eukaryota; kingdom Viridiplantae; phylum Streptophyta; class Magnoliopsida; order Fabales; family Fabaceae; genus Cercis; species Cercis canadensis. The sequence goes on from QAOA01005870.1 coordinate 123,152, forward strand.
AGTTGTTTTTCCAGTTTTCACCAACTTGGACAATGTTAACAACGTATTTTTCCTTTTCATTTTGTTTAAGGAAATGTAGTAATATTACTGTTCCTTTTTTCTCTAATCTGATATGCTTTTCATGTTATTAATGAATGCTATGTTAGACATAAAATAATTCCTGGGCCTTCATCCAACCAATGTGTGTTTGGCACAAATTTTAAGTTTTTATTCTCTAGAATGTCACATTCCCACCCACATTCTTGGAAATGATGTATCATCCGGTGGACGGCAATGTTCACCACAGTGGGTGTTGGCCGGCAACCACCACCTACGATAGCCCAACACTCCCATGCCATGAGAATCCAATATTCCTATTTCTCTAGGTGAGAATGTCTAGTAGAAACATAGGACTAAAATCCATTCCTAAGAATCTCACAATGCATTTATTATCAACATTTGTAGCATATTGTATACAAGATTCCCACTTCATATTCTTGGGAATGTGAAATGGAAATCTTGTACTAAACGCCACCTTAATCTTTTGGCACAGATAATTCATGATATGCTACCTCTAATTTCCAGAAACAACCGAAATTTAATTCCCCCTAATGGGTATAAATCTCATATCAATCATTAGTGAGTTGAAGAGTAGATAAAGGTCTAGTTACCTGAAATGTCCCTTAAGCATTTGGAATTAGCTGCAATATATATATATATATAATAGTTTTTGTCAATTAAATTTACAGTACACAACATGAATAGTTAAACTCAGTTGCATAAACTGAACTTATCTGAATATATTTAAAATGCCTGGTGCATAACCATGTTTTCAACTATGTAATATTAGACATAGTATAGTGGTTTCAATTATGATCCCTTCCTAAATATCTTCATCATTCTTTTTTTTTTTTTTTTGTGATAAAGAACTCTTTAAGGTAATTTTATAACCAAGTAATGTATACATATAAAAGAGGGTCTGTATTATTTAATTTTTCTTAAAATTAACTATTAGTTCATGTCACTATATATTTTTGTTCACCAAAAAACAAAATATAGTTCCTGTCCAGAAAAAAAAAATGTTACAAAAGGTTATATCTGTGTGTGTGTGTGTGTGTCTGACCTAGCTATGATCTAGTACCTTAGCAATAAAAAAACCAACAACAAAAAAACCTTGTACTTTAAATTTGTAAACAGCAACAGGATTATTCAGGTTTCTTTTATAAAACTTAAATTGAGGGGCATGCTCTAATAACAGAATCATGGAAAAGAAACATAGAGAATGTGATTGCGCTCTGACAATAAGGGTTATTTGTTGTTTTGTTTAAAACAAAACAAAAAACTTATAAACAATGACAATTCTAGCTAGCTGCAACTTTTATAACTTACTCACCCTTCTAACTTTTTGTTTTGCTAACGCACCCTTTGAACTTGCAATTGGCAAAGTTCGATATTAATAATTCAAAGTTTCTATATGGATCCCAAATCATGACAATTCATGACGCGATCAGCTCCACGTAAGCCTTCTGTGATTCAATTATTCTAATTATATGTGCGGACAAATTGAAGCAGGGTTTTGTCTATTTAAGCTTAATCCATAGCATGGCAGATTCAATTAGGAGAACAACAAAAGGATTTCTAGGTTTGGCTTTGTTACCTTGCTTCAAAAGCCCGATTAGTATTTCTTTGATTTATGTCTCCAACCTCAGAAGAAGAGAGGGAACCTGAGTCCCCTAAACCTAATAGATTCACAACCTTTTTTTCATGGGTAGCATTTGCATCAACCTTGTATCCCTTCACCCAAGCCCCTGCTACTTCTGAACCACCACAATCACCCATTGATCTTACCCAAACAGAAAGCCATGAACATGATCATCTTCAAGATCAAAATCAAATTTTGGATTCCTACCTTTTCTCTGACACAGAAGAAGCCCTTGTTACCCCCACGAACCTAGTCACTGCAAACCCACCACAACCCTCAGACACAGAAGCTCAGCGCAAGCTTGAAGCCTTTGACTCAATCCCTCCGTACCCACCACTCCAGCTTTCCTTATCAGAACGCATGGCATCCTCATCTTTATCTTCTTTTTCCTCTTCTTCTTCTGCCAGTTTTGATAGAGAAGACAGTATTTCCTCTGCTCCTCACTCTCCCAACTACTACCAAAACCAAACCACAGCAACTGTTGATATTCAATTTCCCGCTATGGAGGCGGAGGCAGAGCCACACCACCCAGTTGTCGAGACCATTGAAAAGCAGGAACTGGGAAAGCATATCCTAGTTCTTGCGATCCCAATGTTGATGGGTCTAATAGCTACTTATAACAGCACACTCTCCTTGAACACTGGCATGCTCGTGGTGGCAGTCACCATATCTTTTGCCTTTGCGGCTATTTTTAATGGAGTTCTCCTAAGGAACTCTTACCCAACAGCTTCTATTGTGATTCTGGTAGTTGGATTGGCCCTGATGCTATTTGCATTTTTTGCCTTTGTGGGTTGGTTTTTACCCATTAAGCTTGCTGCCATCCCTGCAGTGGCTTTTCTCGTGTCCCTTTTCCCATTTTGTAAAGTTATTGGAGCCCTCATTTGCAGAGAGAAGGTGAGGGATCTTGAGATGGGAGAGATTAAAGAATCCACCTAGCTACTGGAGTAGTAACTAACACTTGAAGTTCAAATTCAAATATTCTTAAATACCTCGAGTTGTTAGAGCTCCTTTATATTTTGTAAAATATCTTTTATGCTTGTTAGTTTGTTGTATAATTTTAAATTCAAACTTGTAGAATATTATTTGTAATTCTGCAACATCTTATAGTTGTATCTATAACACCAAATATCAATGAAATACAATAAGCCATTTTTCCACAATTATACTTTATTTACTTGATATCAGAGTTCTTGAAGCTTTAAACCTAGCATTTTTCCTTTCAATCCTATCATGGCAAATTGACACTTCCACGAACACAAGCCCAGCCCTCCTTGATCAATTTGAACCCAAAGACCTCATTCAAATTAGTACTGTTACTCAACTTCCTATTGAGCTCAATGGACCAATTATCCTGCTTGGCACAAGCAATTTTGTTCTCTGTTTATTGGTCATGACTTAGTTGGTTATGTCACTGGAGCTAAGCCATGTCCTCCTCCAACTTTTGATCAAGATGATGAAGAAATCATCCATCCTGCCCACACTTATTGGGTTCGTCTAGATTAGCTACTATTTCTTGCAATTCTAAGTTCCTGTTAAGCTGATGCACAAGGTATCATGTCCTCTGTTGAAACTTCTGCTGAAGCTTGGGCAAAGGTTCAGAAAGCTTATGCCAACCAATCCTATTTCCGGATCATGTCTATGAAAAAGTGTTTAGCCTCCCTCAATAAAGGTTCGTCCTCTGTTAGAATATCTTAATACCATCAAAGGTATTTTTTATGAGGTTTCCCTTATTGGGTATCCTCTAGATGATATTTATCAAGCTAGTTATCTAGCACTTAGTGGCTTGGGTTCTAATTTTGGCGAGATCTGTACATTTATTTGTGCTCGTGAGACTCCCATTTCTTTTGATGAATTATTTGATAAACTTGTTGATTATAAACTAACACTTGAAAAACCCACCTAGCTATTGGAGTTGTAACTAACACTTGAAGTTCAAATTCAAATATTCTCAAATATCTCAAGTTGTTAGAGCTGCTGTTATTTTGAAAAATATCTTGAGTTAAATACATTTTTTCGTCCCTTAAATAATTACTCTGTCTGTCAAATCAGTCATTTAAGTAATTTTTTTTGTGCTATAAATGACTAATTTAATTGACAATATGATAATTCAAGTATTAAAGTGACACAAAAAATAAATCAAAGACTAAAGTGACATTTGAGAAATAATTTAAGGACGAAAAAAGTATTTTACTCAAATATCTTTTATGTTTGTTAGTTTGTTGTATAGATTTAAATTCAAACTTGTAGAATATTATTTGTAATTCTGCAGCATATTATACAATAAACCATTTTTGCACAATTATATTTTGTTTACACCAGCTAGTATCACAAGAAGAAGACGGTGGCTAGAGAAAAGAAAATTTAGTTTTTGTTTATGTAAGTTATTATTTTAGAAGTGGTTTTACAATAGTCAGATTTTGTTTCGATATTATTACAAAAATAAGTGTTAAATTATTAAAATAGGAATATAAGAAATTTTAAATATCATTTACGTGTTATCCTTAGAGAAAATTAATGTTGAGTAATTTATTACAATGTGCTCTATAAAAAAAATTAGGGAATTGTTTTGCTACCACTCCTTTAAAGTGAGAAGTAGTGTTACTATCCCTCAATTTTTTATTTAGACATAACTAGCCCTTATTTTAAGGCTCATTACAAAGCTCTTACAAAATCAAAGTAATTCCAAGTGAATCAAAACAATTAAATACTTGTTAAGGTGGATAAATTAGGCCATAAATTTTATATTGTAACTTCCAATTTATGCCACATTTGCTATTGTTTAACTGTTTTGACTTTCACTAAGTTGTTCTTATTGACAAGAGCTTCGAAAAGAGTTCAAAAAATATTGCTAATTCAGTTTAAAATGGAAGTTTTAAAGGAAATGCTAACATTACCTTCCACTGTGGTGGTAACATAACAATTCCCAAAAAATTATGTCAATTTTTATTGGAGTAAAATCATTTTTTGGTCCTTGAAAGATTGCTTTGGTGACACTTTAGTCCTTGAAAGATTTTTATCGACAAATTGATTCCTGAAAGATCATTCCGTCTACCATTTTAGTCCTCCACTAGGATTTGTTAGTGGGACTTAAATGACTAAAATAGCATACGGAATGATCTTTCAGGGACTAATTTGTCGATAAAAATTTTGTAAGGACTAAAGTGTCACCGAAACAATCTTTCAAGGACCAAAAAGGGGTTTTACTCTTTTTATTGTATTCTATATTTCAATTAATTTTAATCAAACATGATGTTCTTTAAGAACATAATTAGAATAAATACAAGTGAAGGCCTATAAATGTAGACATGTAAAATGATGGTCAGCTATTGTTCATTACTACCATTGGCTTCGAAAGTTGAGTTATGAGATCAACTTTGGCAGCTTTCTACTGATTTCCTTTAAACTCTCAAAACAAAGTGAAAAAGGAAAAAAAGTAATAAATAGGCAAAGTGAGCTAAAAGAGTATTAAAAAAACTTCACTTGTGGACTGGAGCTTTAGTGTAATGTGGTGTAATCATATAGAACTGACACAAAATCGAGTCAGGGTAAAGCAGAAGCAACTCTTGGTTGCTCTTAAGAAAAATCGATTTTACTGGATTGAAAATCGTAATAGTGATTCTTCAAAATCTTACCAAACAACAAGTTTGCACTCTTAAAGATGATTTTGTGGTAGCTCAAAATCGATTATCCTACCACAAAAGCAGCTTTAAGAGTGCAAACTTAAAATTATTTTTTTCTGAAGGATCCAGATTCAATATTCAACTCTACGTTATGGGATATGGTGAGATCTGCAATGGTGTGTCTAACATTTCTCTTATATCTCTCTCCCACGGATCAAAATTAACCCACCTTATCTTGGGTGATTTTCTGTATTTTCTTTCTGCCAATGGTAGAAAAATTCACTAATTTTCAGATTGTAATTTTAGTTTTCGAGAGTCCAAGACTAGTATTTCTACTAGTGTCAATTACAATAAGTCATTTGCATGTCAATTATACGAGTCTAAGGCCCCGTTTGGATAACATAGCTTATGATTTATTGGAACTTTTCTACTACTATAAGTGCTTATATGTAAGTAAAAATGGTGTTTGAATAAGCTTATGGAAATACCTTATTAACTCTAAAAAGTTATTTTTAACTTATTTTGTGAAGTCATTTTTTTAGGCTTCTTGGAAAAGCCTCTTGCGAAAGCTAAAATTTGGATGACCAGCAAGTTGTATTCTAATATTTTTGGTCAGTAATGTCCCCAAATCACAATCGGTCATCTCTTCCATATTTCTAGAACACGACAACCTTAAGCAAAGTTGCCTAGTCTTTCAATACAGCATTCCATTGTTTGTTCCAGTGACTTCAACATTGAACTCTTATGCTCTGTTCCTCATTCAACTTATGCCTGCAGACAGAGGAAGACATTCATGAAGTGGACGAACTGACTGAAGAATTACTGCATGGGGCTGAGGGAACCCAGCCCATGGATTACTTCCTATACTTGGAGGACATTCAATTGCTCAAACTTGTCTAACAACCTCCTTATTATTTACGGGAATAGAACCTTTATCTGTATGGGAAAGAGGGGTTCTGCCTATGTGTCGGCCGGTTGGGAGGAGAGCCAGGAAGTCTGAAGAGAATGGATGTTTTCCGGGATTGGTGATTGGCTTGCTAATCTTGGTTGGAAGTTCCCTCTGGATCTGTTAATTTGTTCTGAACTCTCCTCCACCAGATCTCCACCTCCTCGTTGTTGGTGACGCTGCAGTGTCTCTCCTTGTCTAGTCTCTATTTCTGTTCTTGTTGGGCTCTGCCTAGTTCATTAAAAAAAAATGATTATACTTTTGTGAAATAAATTACATATTAATTAATACCTTTATTTTAATTTGATTCTATATTCAACAAATGTTTCCATACATTTTAGAGAATTTGATGTTAAATTGCAATTTATGGAAGAGATATTCATGAGTGCTTGTAAAATGCCCTTTCAGTAATTTTAACAACAGAAGTACTTATATAGTTATTTATCTAAACATTTTTAGAAAGAACTTATAGATTTTAAAAACGCTTCTTCAAGAATGTATCTAAACACTAAATAGCTTAATTTAAAAAGAGTTTATGGTATAAAAGATTTTCAAATAAGATCTTCTTATATAAACGCTTAAATAAGTTGTTTATTCAAACGGAGCCTAAAAATCTATTCGAGGAAGCGGAATTTTGGAAAAAAACTATTCAACTTCAAAAATTACTTGTAAACTTCAAGGACAAGGGTGAATTAATAGGTATAATAGATTATCACATGATAACTAGTTACATGAACCTCATTAACTTGTGTATACATTAACGACAATTAATTTTACATTTATTAACTACCACATTCAAAGAACACACTGTAAAATTTGAACAGTTGCAATACTCAAACTACACATGAAATTGGACATATAAATTATTAAATTACTAATTTCACCACCATCTTAATTTTAAATATTTTTGTTCACTCAAATGCTTGTTCGTTATCTTCGAAAATCTTTAAACTTGAGAGTAATGTTTTAAAAACCATAACAAAGTGGATGCTCCAACCGGTTGGACCGGTGATCAGTCATATAAATGGTTTGGTTGAAGCCTTTGGACCGTTTAGAGCGATTTAACCAGTGTCAAACCATGATGAACTAGTGAACCAATACCAGTTTTAAATAACTAGTGGATCATTTGAATAGCTTTTTATTTTTGTTCTTTTTTTTTTTTACTTTTTCCATTTTGCCACTTTTCTGATATTTTTTCCCTAATTTTCATCAAATTCCTAAACCCGAAAGACTTTTCCTTCGCAATCTCTCTCTCTCTCTCTCCTGATAATGTTTCAAATGCAAACACCCTCACTAACAGCATTGTAACCGAACCCCTAATAAAAGGATGACAGTCATTTTAATTTCTTTTGTAAATCAGTTAATTATAGTAATCTTAGGCTAGGGTTAATAGTTAGTTAGGGTTACAAACTATATATATATAGTTTGTATCAAATCAAATACATTGCCTTTTATCCTCAAGATAAATCCTCTCTACATGGTATTAGAGTCCACTTCTTAAGAGCACTCTATCATTCTTTTTCTCTCATGGCAGCCAACAGTACCGAATCATCTTCCTTTCCAGGTTGTGGTGACCCCAACCCTTCATCGGCACCACGCTTAGTTCATTCACAGCTGCCCATCTACCCATCAAGCTTGACCAAACCAACTATGTATCATGGCGTATGTTAATTGATGCCCTTTTTCATGAACATGACCTTATGCCCTACCTTGATGGAACCAAGCCATACTCCTCCACCACCATTGTTTCTAAAGGTTTAGTCCTTCCTAATCCTGAATATCATATTTGGGTTTGTCAAGACAAGTTTTTCCTTCATGCCATTACCCTCTCCCTTGAACCAGAAGTTCTTAAACTTCTTGGTAAGCCAACAACCTCCAAAGCTGCCTGGGATCACCTAAAGACCCTATTTGCAAACCAATCGCGTTCTCGCCTCATGTCTCTAAAAGAAAGTATTTCTACCACCATTTGTGGCTCACAATCCATTACTGAGCATTTACAAATCATGAAAAATCTTGCAGATGAAATAGCTATCATTTCAACGCCAATTGATGAGCTTGATCTTGTCATTTATGTGTTAAACAGTTTGGGTCCTGAGCTCAAGGAAATAGGTGGTGCAATACGTGTTAGGGATTCACTGTTGGCCCCACAACTCTCTAATCTAGTTTTGATGATAACAAATAATCGTGTTTTGACTAACCATGTATTTGTGCTTAAGTGTTTATTTAAGAATAGGTTAGCAAGAAGTCTCAAGAACTGGTTTCAGCAAAGAATGAACTTGTTCTTACCAGTCGTGCTCTGCCAAATATTTGTTGATGTGGATGAGAACCTGTACTGAATTAAGAAGACCTGAGAAAGTTCTCATCTTGTTAGGACGTTTCCTATACAAGGTGAGGAAATTTCCTCCTATGGGTGCCGTATAGAAGATCCATAATTCAAGGAATAAAGTAAGAATTGTTTATCTCTAAAAAATCAGAAGGGATAAAGCAAGTAGGATTTCCTTGGTTGTTACGATGACTGCTGTCCTTGATGGAGTAGTTACCCAAGTCTTCATGTGGATTCATTCTGCCTTAAGAAGAGAATTTTTCAAGACTTCAATAGCAAAGAATAGCAAGAGAAGAAAGAAGAAGAAAGATAGAGAGAGAAAATGTTTAGTGAGATACAACAATGCTTCTTCTCTGAGTTTCTCTACTTAGTTTCTTCTCTTCCTTTTTCTTCCTCAAGTGCGATAATTGTAATACTCTTTTTTGTTGAGAGAGCACTTTCATATGGGTATTTATCTTTGATAAAAAGAATTTGTATTCAGATTTCTAAGGAAAAATATGTGTGAGAGTCTTCCTTCATCTTTGTTGGAATGGATGAGTTCTTAGTGAGCTTGAAGATAATCCATGGTTGTAAGCTTGGAAAAACTTAGACAACTAAACTCAGATTTTAGTGGAACCTCAAGAAATTGAGAGAAGTAAATGTAGGCTATATTGTCGAACCACTATAAACTCCTGTATCAAATTTCTTCTCTTTATCCTCTTTAATTTTGAGCTTCTTTTCGTCTATTATAATTCTATATGTTTTTTAGAATAAAGCATGATATTCTGAAGAGTTATTATTTTGAGTTTCTGATTTTCAATCAGTGCCTATATTTTATCTTTCTGTTTGTATTGGAGAACTAGTTTTTAGATGCAGACCTATTTCTTATATTGACCTGAATTCTGATTTAATATTAAAAGTTTTAAGAACTCCTATTCCCCCCCCC
>QAOA01005870.1:134681-154520 GCA_003255065.1 Cercis canadensis
TTTTTTTTTTGTTACATAAGAGCGCAATGTACTACGAAAATGTGATAAGAGTACATAATAGGAATAGAATTCAGGACATCAAATCCTCTAGTTCTTATGACTAGAGGAAGTGTCATTAGACCCACAGGCTATTGATTTGAACCCCTTTATTTGATTTTGAATTGTACGAGTATACTAATCCATCATAAAGATACATAGATATATCCAAAAGAATAGGCAACACTTTCGACAAACACATCATCTATTATACTTTCACTCCCTTTTACGTAATTGCTGTAATTAAAATCCACAGTTTGAATTACCTATTAGTCCATGCATATATATTTTTAAATGGTTGTAAAATCCATCAGAGGTGGTGGCCATAACCGTTTGTGGTTTGATTCATCACATTTTTGAGTGCCCAAGTGAATGAGAGATTGGTGGTGCTATAACCCCCATCCACTACCAAGTTCACTCCACTCACAAACTTGGACTCGTCGCTGCTTAAATAAACCGCTGCCTCTGCTATGTCCTCCACCTCTGTAAGTTCTGTAAAGATTATTTAACCTGTCAGTTAATTTTACCAGAGTCATTAGTTAATTTACTAAGTGTAGTTAATTCATTAACCAAGGTTAGCTAATCTGTTAATTGTTAGTTAGCACAGCTGATCAGTTATGCTTACGTGGCAGCCTTTGTATCGTTCAGTTACTGTATATATAGAATAACACTTGTACAGAATCATTAAGTGAGTTTAATAGAAAATACTGAAAGTTTCCACAAGATTCTGTGTATCAGTTTTCTTTCTTGTTCTTCTGGTTTATCTTCATCTGAAGATTTCACAAGTTCACCTTTTAATATTGAGGTTGCACTTAGCATTCCCTCAATCGCGTTCTTGTCTATTTTCAACGCATTGTTCAGCAATGGAGTGGTAATGGCCCCCGGAGACATGCAATTCGCTCTAATCCCATGCTGCCTTAGCTCCACGCACAAGTTAAATTAAGAAAAATTGAATGAATTCACCTTGATCTTTAAACCAATTGTAATATCTCCTCTAAACTAAGAAAAATTACAATGTCTGCCCTAATTTATTAAGATTTTGAGGCATTTTAACTTTGCCCAAATTACTTGTTAATTTCATTAGCTACTCATAAGCAATCACCTAGACACCTACATGTTAAATTAACAATTAATTTTAGACAACATTTTAAAATTGCTAAAATCACAATAGATTACGGAGAAACATCATGTATGGGCTATGAGCATTTATCACTGCTTTCAGCATTCTTTTGAAGAGATCTTTTACTACTTCCATCTTCGGTAACAAGCCAAGCAAAGGATATCAAGATTACCAAGATAAAAACTGTTTAAATTTGGATATAAAAGATGTGCAGCCATAGTAGTGGGAAGTCTAAATCTCTGGTTAGATGAAAATTTATAATTTTTATATTTTGGGTTGAGTCTCACCGTTAGATTGTGTTGAAATTTAGTAGGAAAGTTTATAAGACGTAACTCTTGAATTTGAATTCTAGGATTATGAATCAAAGAATTTTACACATTAAAATAAATTTAAGAATTTTGACTTAAAGAAAAAATTAACAAAATTGTACATTTTATGAATATAAAAAAATTTAATAGTTCATTTTAAATTGTTAAAATATGAAAATTAAAATTACAATTAAACCTAAAATATTACAAAGAAGGCAGAATCAAGCGTGCACTATGAGCATTATAGAAGAGATAGTGTAAAAAAGTAATCAAGACTGGTGTGGGTACTGAAACATGTGGAAGGAGGGATTAACAATGCTGAAACCGCCATCAATGAGCAGATTGTGGCCGCTCACATACTTTGACTCATCACTAGCAAAATAAAGTGCGGCATTTGCCACATCATCTGCCTTGAGAGTCACACCCTTAAGATTAGCAAGAGAGTTCATCGCATTCTCAAGCTCCTCAGCATTAACCCCAACAACTTTGGTAGCCAACGGGGTGGCGACTGCACAGGGTGACAAGCAATTCACCCTGATCCCAAACTGGCCAAGCTCAACAGCTGCATTTTTAGTGAGCCCAACCACGGCATGCTTAGAACAACAATAGGCATGTGAGGAAACACCACCCACGTATGAGCTTATACTCGCCGTTGAGATTATGCTACCGCTACGTGCCGGAATCATGGCTTGCGCTGCATGCTTGATTCCGAGAAATACACCGGTGAGATTCACGCTCAGCACACGCTCGAAATTGGCCTTCTCATTGTCAATGATTCGGGGTTTGTTGGGATCAACTATGCCAGCATTGTTGAACATTATGTCTAGCTTACCAAATTTTTTCACGGCAGTGTCCACAGCATTTTTCACTTGGGCCTCATCGGTAACATCACAATGCACGTATAAACAAATTGATGGGCCTATGGACTGGGCCAAATTTTGGCCCAGTTCATCTTGGATGTCCGCGATCATCACGTGGGCTCCGTGCCGGGCGAACACTTCAGCGGTGCATTTCCCAATGCCACTCGCTCCTCCGGTTATCAGCGCCACCTTTCCTCCTAGCCTGCACCATTGAAAAGATTCACTGCAGCTGAATCACCATTTTTTCTGTAGGTTTGTTAGATATTTTTGATATTTATGTAATATATTATATTATATAAAAATAATTAATATGTAAATGACATGTGTATAAATTAATTATTTTTAAGTTTATTTAAAAAATAAAATAAATTATATTTATATTCAATAAAATATAAAAATTACTTATACTTATCATGTCAGTGTAATATGACATACTTATGCAGTATCATAGAATTTTCGTTCTTTTTATCTTTTAGGTTTTGAATCTTTGATATAAGGTAATCAAATTTGAAATTATGTTAGTTTAAAAAATGCTGGCTGATCCTTATTTTTGCAAATTTTGGCAAGATTTCACCTAAATTTTCAGACTTGCAAATTAAAGCAAGATTTCAACAATATTGACAAACTGTAAAAAAATGCTCAGTAGTTCATGGAATTTTTCACTTGTATGAGTTATTGAATAAATTAAAACATCTATTCTGTTATTGCTAATACTAATACATGAGAGGTACAAGGGACATGTTAATTGTAGTTACTTAGATAGGAAATCTTGAAGAAACCAGAACCTTTTCCTTTTAGTGAAAGAGTAGAATTAACTTACATGCTGTGATGAAAAAAAAAATAAAAAACCACTTTGAAGAAAGACAGAGACAAATTAGAGACCTGGGGAATGCAGAGAGCGAAGAAATGCCAGCCATTGCTCAGAGAGAGGAGAAAGGGAGATGACGAGGAACAACTGAACAAGTCTATTGGTAAAGTACTCTCTTAGGAAATGAATGAGAAACTGATGTGATAAGCTTAATAATACCTAAATAAACAATTCAATATTCAGTGGACTTTGTTTTGCTTCATGAAAACGTCGCCATTGAATTATCAGTCACAACTTACGTACAAGTTATAACAACAATTGGTAATACGACAATGCTGGATCCGGCTGGGGACTAAGAAAAATGAACTAGTAGGTATTATTTGGTACTATATATAAATCATATCAAATTAAGTTAAACATAAATTTAATAAATATTCAAGAGGTCACTAATCAAATTTGGTGGGGCAGTGATCTAATCTTAAGTAGAATTAGATGAGACAAGATTATGTCAATAGAATCGAAAAGCCGATAACATATATATGGTGGAGCAAAATATTGCTTATCATACCCTTCTAAGAAGGGGGTATGATAATGTTCACCATAATTAAATGACTTAATTGTAATTTTGATCCTCCTATTTTAACCATTTGAACTTTTTAGTCCCCTTTTTTAAAAATGAACTATTAAGTTAAATATTAAATTTAAGAGGTCTTTTGAGATTATTTTTTGTCAAATTCTAATTTGGTTTACTTTGTAATTTGTATGTAGTGTTGTGCATATGCAAAAACAAGAGATACAAATTTGAGTTTTGTTTTAACTTGATTTAAGAAAGAAAACATATAACTCATACAATTCTATTTCAATTGAATTTAGTTAGTGTTGATTGTAAAAAATGACCCAACTCAGTTACATTTGATTAGGTGTCAAATTAAGGGATATAGAAATTTTGTGCAATCTTCCAATGATCACAGGGAGGGTAGAATGGTCCCTCAATTTTTCTTTTTGGTTCGTCATAGTGGTCCCTCATCTTGCTTAAACATCATTCACAATTTTCTCTACCTTCTAAGAAAGTGGTTCCCTCATTGACTTGCAAGCTGACTAGTATTATAATTTATACATTTGTTTATCTTATTAAATTTACTTTCTAATTAAGAGATTAATGGCTAAATAAATAAAGCATGATTTAAGTTATGTATTTATGCTTTTCTTCATCTTAGTAAATTACTTTTCAAATTAAGATAAAATACACGAATTAATGGCATGACATATATAGTAGAAGATAAGTTTCTATTATCTAAAATATATACATTTGTTTATCTTATCAAATTCAATTTTAAATAAAGAGAAAATCTTTAATTAGTAACTTATATGGATGAAGCATATGTGCTTTTTGTTTTACTTAGTATACAACTTAATAAAATAGATGTTACAAATTATTCCAAAATTTAATTCTAGTTGTCATGTAACTATCAGTTGTACTATTAAATATTTAATTTTGGAGAAAATTATTATAAAGAAACTCAAATAAAAAAAAAAAATTTATGTGGCCTCTAAACTTTCATTTTATACCAGTTTAGTCATTGACTAGTAGTTATTTAAAATTTTACATGAGTGATTAGTGATCAATATATTTTTACTAGTTGAGATAACTTAAAAGTCTCCATGTATGCTTCTCAACATTTAAATAACAAAGGTCTACATAATTTGGAAAACAAAAAGAGATTTTCTTGAGATTCTATCAAACCTCGCTAATTTGCTCTATATAGAAATATGTTACATCATTTATCAAGGGAAAATTTCATGTATTACTTGTGAGTTGTGATTAATAACCTCTACTTTTTAACTTGATCTCTAGTGGGCCCTGTTTTCCATCTCGAAGGGAAAACATGAGAAAAACCAAAAGGAAGAGGCTACTTTGATTTATGACTCAAGTGACGAGTATTTGTCATACAACTCATCCTTTTAAATTACTGTAGGGAGACAATCTCTTTCTTCAAACTCTTCAGAACATGCATTGCTTGAAGTCTCCAGAATTTTCGAAGTCTTCTTTGTTTGTTTTTTTGCTCCAAATTTTCTAAGCCACAAACTCTTGGATGGCAACGTTGGAAGAACTGGAGTCCATGTCTTTGGATCAATGCATTACAAGGTTGTGATTGCACCTATCTCGGGATCATCTTTGTTCATGAAAACTAATAATAATATTCTTTTTTTTTTTACTCCAAAGATATTTTGTGTTTTCTTTTTTCCTGCTTCCCATGTTTTCTTTTTTCTTATTTCTTTTATTTCGTCTCTTTTTATGGACTTTAAGGATTACTAAATTGGAAGGTAACACTTGTAAACCTACCTTAAGTGACTCAAAAATTCTTGGGAACATTTAAAATATTACTCTAAAAAGACATTAAGGTACGTTCACTAACACACACACACACACACTGTGCTATGGCATCATTGATGAATTTGATGTACACTTGGCTTTTATCAAACGACTTTTATTTTGATCCATATATTTATCAAAAGATACTAATTATGTGAACTTACATTGAAAATATAATTGATCGTGAAGCTTGTTTCAAGAATAATGCTATTTAGCTTGAGAAGGTTTGTCAGGATTTTGTCAGATTTTAAATGTGGTAGTTCAATGAAACAAAATGGTAAGAACCACATCTTCATCAAAAAATTGTTATAAGTATATCTTATTTTGGTAACAACTTTGTAAAAAAAAAAAAAAAAAGTCTAGTTACTTAGCATTTTCCTACTTTAAAATATGATACGCTTTAACCTCACTTTTGACTCCAAAAGTTGGGTTTTTTGTCACGGTTTGTGTACTTTAATTTGTTAATATTCTTTCAGAGACTACAAAAGTGTTTTCATCATAATTTCCAAAAAAAAAGAAAGAAAAGTTATTTCATCGAAGATCCTAATACCTGAAAATCACAGCCTGTAACCCATGCTTGCATGACATTCCTAATTTCCATAATTGATCACTAGTTTTGAATAAAATTAAAATAATAATGTAAATTGAGTTACAAAATAATATATCAACACATTTTTTTTGTGTCCATTTATCATGCTAACATTAAAATAACAAAGGTCTACATAATTTTGAGAACCAAAATTCCGAAACGAGGTATATGTAATTTGTTCTATATATATGAATGCTACATCATTTATCAAGGGGAGAATTTGCTGTATTACTTAATTGAGAGATAAATCACCTACACCTTCAAACTCAAAATAACTTTATTCTCCTTGATATTTCTGATTGCAAAATTTCAAATATAGTTCCTGATTGGTTTTGGTCCTCATCTCTAAAGTTGAAATCATTGAATATGTCATACAACAATTTGACAGGTAAAATTTCATAATCTTCATTAAGTTATACTTCTCACACTGTTATAACTAGCTTCAAAACAATTTCAATGTCCAATTCTGCCATTTCTCTTAAGTGCAGCATCAATTGATTAGTCAAAAAATAAATTTTTGAAAACATTTATGTTAATTTATGTGCTAATAGTATATTAAGCCCTTAGTTTGAAATCCTTTTATCATGTGGAAAGTTTAGAATTTATATTTTAGTACACACAAAGTTTAGATGTTGATTTGCTTTCATGTTGAAGATAGAGCTACTAAATGTTTCATATTGGTCACTTAACAACATATGTCATTGTATTTATCTTGGGCTCTTCTCATTTCTCACTTCTTCAAAGCTACTAATAATTTTTTGATCTGTTATCTTTTTCTCGTTAATTATTCTTTTTTTGTTTCCCTTGATTTTTGTTTTTCTCTCATTGTTAAAACTGGCCTTTCCTCCATGGACTTTGAGGACCACCTAATTGGCAGGCAGCACTTGTGGAAATTACCTAGATTGTCAAAATTTTCCACTTCTAAGACTTTGTTTGGGAGTTTGAAGTAAGGGGAAAGGAAAAGAGAGCAGAGGAAATAGAGGGAAAAAAAAAAGGGAAGAGAAAGGGAGGAGTTTTTTCCTCCTTTGTTTGGATGATTAAAATGAACAAAAGGAAAAAAAAAAAAAAAGGAAAGGAAAGAAATAAAAATTTATAATTTTACAAATTTATCCTTTATTTATAAAGTAAATATATTTAATATAAGATTTAATAATATTATCTAAATGGTCTTTGAAAAAGAATTTGAATAAATAAATAGATGTATAATAGTAAACTACTCTTCTTTACTCTCCAAACCACCCAAATTGGAGGAACATAAAAGTGAAAGCAAAAAAAGAATGTGGAGATTTGGGGTTACTCCTTGGTTTCCTTTTCTTTTTTAATCTTGAACTCCAAACAAAAAAATGAACACATTTACTCATTTTCTTCCATCTTCTCTCTCCCTAATTTTAACTCCCAAACAAACCCTAAGAGAGATAGATCCAAGTCGACATACAAATTTTCTTCTCTTAAGTCTACGCCATGGTAGAATTTGTTATCCACTTGGCATTTATTAAAAGACTATTATCTCTCTTTTTTTTTTGTTATTTTTGGCTATAATTTTGAGTTTGAACACAAAATCCACAAATCCTGATAACAACTTCAATACTATTTGGTAAAAGACTATTATCTGAATTAATATATAAATATATAAGACTATTATCTGAATCCATATATTTATCAAAAGATTTGAATTTTGTGAACTAACAATGAAAATATAATTAATCGTGAAGCGTGATTGAAAGTATGCTCCACTTTAACCTCACTTTTGACTAGAAAATTTTGGTTCTTGGTCGTAGTTTGTGTCCTTTAATTTGATGTAGAGTTTTATCGTACTATTACATTTTTTTTTCACCCTTTCAACATAGCTCATATATAGAGTTAAATAGCAGTGAAACAGAGTAAGAACTAAATGAAAACAAATTATACTTCAATAGGCCTACGATTCAAACTGAATTGTATCATACAACTAAAAAACATAGTGGATTACTTCAATATATCAAAATCAAAACTGTCAATTGTTTTGATCAATGGTTACTCTTTATATTTTACTAACTTTGCATTTTCTACATTTTTGACAAGGATCCTTGGTTACCTTGTCATCAATATTATATAATACAATCTCCAAGGGGATCGCCTAATAGTTGAGCATTGGGCATTTTATCATGGAGGGCTCATGTTTAAATCCTATTGAAATAGGATGGGGAGTGATTGTGGAAAGGGATAAGCCATTGCAATTGTATAGTCTCCCATGGACCAAAAATGGTATTATATCATACACATTTATGACTTGGGAATAATGCATATTGTGTTGTTATAACTTATAATTACATATAAGAGTAAGTTAAGTAGGTCTTAATTCTCAAAGTTAACAAAACATATATGGATTTCTCTTTTTTGTTTATGAAATTGCATATATATAATTTATTCTTTGAGATAAGTTAAATAACAAAGGTCTACATAATTTAGAAAACAAAAAGAGATTTTCTTGAGATTCTATCAAACCTCGAGAAATGTATCTAATTTGTTCTATATAAAAATATGTTACATAATTTATTAAGGGGAAAATTTCATGTATTACTTGTGAGTTGTGATTGATCACCTTTACTTTTTAACTTGATCTCTAGTGGGCCCTGTTTTCCATCTCGAAGGGAAAACATGAGAAAAACCAAAAGGAAGAGGCTACTTTGATTTATGACTCAAGTGACGAGTATTTGTCATACAACTCATCCTTTTAAATTACTGTAGGGAGACAATCTCTTTCTTCANTACATCATTTATGAAGGGGAAAATTTCATGTATTACTTGTGAGTTATGATTAATAACCTCTACTTTTTAACTTGATCTCTAGTGGGCCCTGTTTTCCATCTCGAAGGGAAAACATGAGACAAACCAAAAGGAAAAGGCTACTTTGATTTATGACTCAAGTGACGAGTATTTGTCATACAACTCATCCTTTTAAATTATAGGGAGACAATCTCTTTCTTCAAACTCTTGAGAACATGCATTGCTTAAAGTCTTCTTTGTTTGTTTTTTTGCTCCAAATTTTCTAAGCCACAAACTCTTGGATGGCAACGTTGGAAGAACTCGAGTCCATGTCTTTGGATCAATGCATTACAAGGTCGTGATTGCACCTATCTCGGGATCATCTTTATTCATGAAAACTAATAATAATATTCTTTTTTTTTTTTNAGAACTCTAAAGATTTGACCTGGTAGCAAAAATGTAATAGATTTATTCAAGTTAGCCAAAGATTAAATCTTGAAGCTAGCACCCATAGATTTTTTTTCCTTGAATGCATGAAGCCAATGTAAAGAGGTTGTATCCTAAAGATTGCCCCTACAGGGGCTTAGTCTTGATGAATGAAATTTAGCATGAAGATACCCTAACCATTGAACCTAGAAAAAAGACATTGTACATTTTGGAGTTGCATATATCATTTACATCACATAATTTCTAACCCTACAAGTGCAAAAGTTGAAATAACAAAACTAACACAATAATCTCCAGAATGTGCTATTTGCAAAGTATAATCTGCATGAACAAAGTAAGAATCATATTCATCACCAAATTCATGAACCATGCACATCCAGAAAGACCTTTTAAGCACAATACGATTAATTTGAAACTATATCT
This sequence comes from Cercis canadensis, assembly GCA_003255065.1. Classification (NCBI taxonomy): domain Eukaryota; kingdom Viridiplantae; phylum Streptophyta; class Magnoliopsida; order Fabales; family Fabaceae; genus Cercis; species Cercis canadensis. The sequence goes on from QAOA01005870.1 coordinate 144,392, forward strand.
GCCCACAAAAGAGAATCGAGTGTGTCATTTAATGACTTCCACCTAACAAGCTGTGTATTCAATTGAAACAGATCTCATCAAGGCTAATTTCCTTCATGAGGGTTTCCATTGTTTCAAAATACTATTGAAGGAAACCTTCTTCTACTTGCCATATGCTTTTGGAATGTGACGATGCCTGAGCTGAGGGTAGGAGTACATCACTCAAGTTTGGGGAAGAGCATCGAGTCCTTGAGGTCGGACTGCATCGAGGTTGGTTTGCTTATGAGGTCGGGTCGCTTCTGAGGTCGGTTGTCCGAGGTTACCTGAAATACGAGCCGGTGTTTTATTTCCGGTCTCCGAAGGTCAAGTTAGTATGGTTCGAGCTTGACTATATAAATTTCCAGAGTAAAATGTCCGAATCCCTACCTTTGAGTGACAAGGGCTATTTATAGGAAAACAAACCTGGATGTTGGCGGTTTACCCAGGATGAGCTGTCGGGTCGCCCGTAATAACTGGTGGGTGACCCGGTGTCTTTAGCTGTTTTATTGGGCCAGTGTTTTATTGGGCCATCTTTCCTTTGGGCTAAGTTTATTTGGGCTCTGGGACAGGCCCACCACACTTGCCCCTCGAGAGCTCAGAGTTTTGGAACCAAGATTTCTGAGTTGTAGGTCGGTATAAAAAAGACTTCTTGCCGATGTCTTTTCATCTTCTACCTTGCCGCGTGTACATTTATTATTGGTATTTCAGATATGAGGGTAATGATGGCCGCCGGAAATCGCACGTCTCGAGATGTAAAAGACTGCTGTAGGTATGACGTTTGTACTTCTCGAGTCAGTTACGACGTTACCTTGGCCATTAGATTCTAGTAGATGTGGACGGATGGATGGTAATCCCTCCCATTATAAATAGGGAAGCTTATGATTTCGCCCAAGTTTTTGAAAAAGGAAATTTGAAAATTTGACTAGGTCGGAGAGAACCAGAGTGAACTTCTTAAGAACTCGCGCTTCAACAAGCCGAAGCTCGGATTTACTAAAGAGGTAGATTTTTCTGCCCACTCTTTCTCTACTCTAAACCTCGCTCGGTGAGTTGCCTTTCTCAAGATATGAGGTCTTTTAGGGGAGATAATCCAGGATGTTCTAGAGGGAATAGCGTTGGGGTTTCCTCTTCTTCTCAGTCTTCTGTTCCTTTTTTTGCTAGTTTGTCGGTTAAGACCACCAAATCCTCTATTCGACCTAGGGACATAGAAAATCTGAAAAACAATTTGCTAGAGATAGACTGGAATTGTCATCATTTTGATTTAGAGGCCTCCCCTAGGGAGTCGCCGGTTTGTGAGAACTGTCCACACAATAATTTTTTTTGTTTTTAATCTAGCATATATGGATATGGCTAGAACCGAGCTCCCCTTGACCGAGTTTGAGGTAGACTTTTTTCGAACAATAAACGCAACTCCTTCACAGTTTCATTCTAACGGGTGGGGATTTCTTTGTGCTTTTCAAAACATGTGTGTGTTGTTAACAGTAGATCCCCGGGTAGATGTCTTTTTTCACTTTTTTTTTTCTTTAAAAGACGTAAAAGATTCCGATCAGGAGTTTATTTACGTAGCTAGTCGACCTCGATTATGCTTAATGAAGCTATTCGAGGAATCGGCTAAAGGGTGGAAGAACCAATTCTTCCGAGTGACTGTTCCGACCTGGGATGGGGTACCTAGGCCGGATAAGGCTTTTTTCTTAGATGAGTATGGGAAACCCTAATTTCCTTTGAGGTGAGTCCAATATGTAAATAAAAGACGAGCACGCTCTATGGATGAGTACGATCTAGAAGCTCGTCGCATAATAAGAATTATTTCCAAGCTAACGTACAACAAATCCAATCAAGTCAAGCTGAGAGCAAAAGATTTAATTGGTCGGTATATAGTTTATTTTATTGCTTCTGTTACGAGTTGTTGATGTGACTAACTGATTCTGCCTTTATGCTTGCAGACGAACGAATCAGTAAGGACGAAATGGTGAGGCTATCTAAACTGGCTAAGTTTAGTGGAGTCGTACCCAGAGGCGGCCTGGTTATCAGGGATGTGGAGGAGATCCCGACGCCTGCGTCTCAACTTAGCCGGATCATTGCTGCTGAACCGGTGTCGGTGGTGCCGGCAGACCGTGCCCGAGGAAAACGTCCGGTGGAGGAAAATCCGACTGCGGATCTTAGGCGGAGGGACAGGGGAGAGCGTGGGTAGAAAAAACACAAATCCTCACATTCTGAGCACGCTCGAGCTGGTACCTCGTCCAGCCGGCCTCGACAAGAAGCTCCAGCCGAGGTTAAACCTCTTGATCTATTCTCTGCTGAACTTACCAATGATAATAGCCATGCCAACCATTCACTATGGAATACCCGGTTTCCTGTTCAGGATCGGGTGGACTCCATCCTACCGTCGTCCGACGTGGAAAGAGTCAACCAGTCGTTGGTTGACCAATTGCTGAAATACCTCCTCGCCAATGCCACCCGAGACCTTGCTGTGATTCGAGGGGTACAGAAAAGAATGGGGGACCTCGCTGCTCTGCAAAAGTTGCAAGATGAGGAAGAAATGCTCCGAGTCGAGAAGGATTCGGCTTTGGAAGCTTTGAAGAGGGCAGAGGATGAAAACCGGCTTCTAAAGGAGGAGAAGGAAAACCTAGAGATTCAACAGTTAGCTCCTGCCCTTGAGGCCCGTGAGAAAGTCGAGGCGGAGAACAGACAACTTCGCCTTGACATAAAAGAGCTGGAAGATCGCCATGAGGCGGGCACCAGAGAGATAGAACAAACTCTATCTCTTGCCAAAGAGGTGCAAAGAAAAGAGACCGAGCTGCGAAATAAGATGGCTCGCCGAATTGATCGTGCTTGTCAATCGAAGCGAAGACAGAGAGACCACGCCGAGCTTCAGATTGGGCAGAACTATGCTACTGCCTTCAAGGAGGGTTTTGATCATGTTGTTGAGCAGGCGAGGTTGCAATTCTCTGATCTTAAGAGAGACCAAATGGATTACTTTAAGAAAATAAAGGATGGTCAGCTGGTTGACGAGAGCGAAGGTGAAGAGAATGAAGGAGAAGATGCAGCTCTTCAGCTCGAGGTCTCTTTAGAAGATTACGATACCCCCTCTGAAGGTGAGGATGATATTTTATCTAGGAGGGAGGGGGGAAACTGATGTAATTTTTATTTTTTGATGAACACTTGTAATTCCTTTTTTGAATACAATGGATAAACAGATTCCGATCTTTCGTAACTGTTGCTTTTGTCTGTCTTTGAATAAGATTAATCATTTTTACAATGTTGCGATGGGTCCTTTTTACTGATTTCACCCAAGGTAAGAAGTCGGTCTTACCCTAGTTTGAAGTAAGAAACTCCTGAACGGAAAATTAAGTTTAAAGAATAAGTAAAAACTTATCCTGTTTTTTGTAAATGCTTTGGTTTTGATCAATTTGTTCTAACCGGTAGAGGTTGAGAGATTTTTAGATCATGTTTGCACTCGTGAAGGAATTTATACACGTTTAATGTTTAACTTAGTTTGTACTCGAGACGGAGGTTGCATGCGTCAATTTTAGATCGGTTTATACTCGCGATGAAGGTTATAAACGTTCAACTTTTAGATCGGTTTGTGCTCGCGACGGAGTTTACAAACTTCTTTTTTAGGTTGGTTTGTACTCGCGACGGAGGTTGCAAGGTTACAAACGTCCAATTACAAACGTTCAATTTTTAGATTGGTTTGTACTTGCGATGGAGGTTATAAATGTTCAATTTTTAGATCGATTTGTACTCGCGATGGAGGTTACAAACGTTTAATTTTTAGATCGGTTGTACTTGCGATGGAGGTTACAAACGTCGATTGTAGATCGGTTGGAAAAAAAAAAAAAACATCATATTTCATATATGCGGAGGTTGCTTACATTCCAAGTCCGAGGGATCAGAGTTCTTTCCAGGGTTAGGAGCTTATATGCCCCATTTCCAAGGGACTCATGCGCTCTGTATAGGCCTTCCCAGTTGGGGGCCAGCTTGCCTTCTGTAAGGTGCTTCCTGGTGATGGCGGCCTTTCGGAGTCGGAAATCCCTAGGTCGGACTTTCGCGTTGTAATACCTGGTGATTCTTTCTTTATATGCTAATATTCTGAGTTTCACCTTCTCTCTTTCTTCATCGAGTAGTTCCAAGTTTGTGTACATTGACTCTTGGTTCTGGTCAATATTGAAATGCTCTCTTCTGAAGCTTGGCTCTCCGACTTCCACGAGTATCATTGCTTCGGCCCCATATGTAAGTTTATAGGGTGATTCTTTGGTAGAGGTCTGAGGGGTTGTTCGGTAAGACCATAACACCCATGTGAGCTCTTTCGTCCAATTGCCCTTGATGTGGTTCAGCCTCTTTTTTAGCCCTTCCAAAATTATCCGATTTGCGGCCTCGACTTGTCCATTAGCTTGAGGATGCTTAACCGAAGTGAAATTCAGCTTTATCTTCAAGTCGGCATAAAAAGATCGGAATCCCTGGTCGGTGAACTGGGTTTCGTTGTCTGTGGTTATTGTATGTGAGATTCCGAACCTACAAATGATAAATATTTGGAGGAACTTTTTAGCATTTTTGGCCAAAGGTTCTGCCTCAATCCATTTAAAAAAATAATCTATTGCGACGATTAAGTATTTCTTTTGCCCTGCTGCTATGGGGAAAGGACCCAAGAGGTCGAGACCCCATCGACAGAACGGCCAAGTTTCAACCGTGGTGGATAGGTCGGAGGACGGGACTTGGTGAATATGTGCAAACTTTTGACATTTGTCGCATTTTTTAACAAGCTCGGCAGAGTCAGCCCGCAAGGTTGGCCAATAGTAGCCAGATCGGAGGGTCTTGGTCGCCAAAGAACGTGCTCTTATGTGATGACCGCATATGCCTAAGTGAATTTCCTGCAAGACATATAGGAAGTGTTCTGGGGCCAGACATTTGAGAAGTAGGGTATAATATCCACGTTTATAAAGGATGTCATTCTCTAAGCAATAGTTGCATGCGACTCTTCGTAATTTCTGAGCATCGATTTTCTGCTCAGGTAAAATTCCCATTTTGAGATAATGGATAATTGGGGTCATCCAAGTCGATGGTTCTTTATCTAGGACGATAATTTCATCGTGCATGATGCTTGGGTGAAGGAGAGTTTCCTGTATGACTGTCTGGTTGTGTCCGGGCTTTTTACTACTGGCGAGCTTAGATAGGATGTCAGCTCGCGTATTTTTTGCTCGTGGGATGTGATGTACTTCTGCTGTTTTAAAGCTATCCATGCAAGTTTTCACCTTATCTAGATACTTAACCATTTGTGGGTCTTTTGCCTGATATTCCCATTTTATTTGACTAGCGACCAACTGTGAATCGGTTTGGATCTTAAGAGTTTTGGCACCTAGCTTTAGAGCTAGACCTAGGCCGGCTATGAGTGCCTCGTACTTTGCTTGATTATTGGAGACTGGGAAGTCAAAATGCAGAGACTGCTCGATCAGCATTCCTTCTGGTCCTTCAACCACTATTCCTGCCCCTCCTCCTTTGAGGTTGGAAGATCCGTCTACTAAGAGTGTCCACGTGGGGTGATTTTTCAGGTCGGAAGAGGAACTTTCAGGTCGGGTAAGCTCTACTATGAAGTCGGCGAGGGTTTGAGCTTTGATCGCTCCCCTTCGTTCGTAGATGATTGTGTGCTCGGAGAGTTCCACAGACCATCTAAGCATACGACCTGCTAGGTCGGGTTTCTGGAGTATTTGTCGGATTGGTTGATCGGTGCGGACAGTTATGATGTGGTTCTGAAAGTATGGTCGCAAACGTCGTGCTAAGAGGAGGAGGGCATAAGCGAGTTTTTCAATCTTTCGATATTTGAGTTCAGAGGCTTGTAGGGCATGACTGGTGTAGTATATGGGGAACTGTAAGTTTGTTTCCTCTCTGACTAAGGCTGAGCTTACGGCCTAATGACTGCAGGCTAGATATAGGAACAGTGTTTCCCCTGGCTTTGGTTTAGAAAGAATGGGCGGGCAGCTTAAGTATTCTTTCAGTTGATTGAAAGCCTGCTGACATTCTTCTGTCCATTGAAAATTTTTAATCTTCTTGAGTGCCTTGAAGAAAGGGAGCACTTTATCTGCCGACCTAGACATGAATCTGGACAAGGCGGCAATTCTTCCCACAAGTCTCTGGACTTAACGAACTGTTTTTGGTGGTTCCATGGTTATGATAGCTTGGCACTTGTCGGGGTTAGCCTCGATACCCCGATGACTTAGCATAAAACCGAGGAACTTCCCAGCTTCTACCCCGAAGGTGCATTTATAAGGGTTTAACCGCATGTTGTAGCGTTGGAGCTCGGTAAACGCTTCTTCCACGTGGGCCACGTGTTAATCGTCGGTGTTAGATTTGACGAGCATGTCATCGACATAAACTTCTACATTTATGCCGATTTGGTTTTTTAGTACCTGGTCTATCAATCTTTGGTAAATTGCTCCTGCGTTCTTGAGACCGAATGGCATTACTGTGTAGCAGTATATGACTTTCTCGGTAATAAATGTTGTTTTCTCCTCATCGTCGAGATGCATTTTAATTTGATTGTAGCCAGAGTAGGCGTCCATAAAGCTTAAAAATTTGTACCCCGAAGCCTCATTGATAAGTTTGTCGATGTTGGGAAGTGGATACGGATCTTTGGGGCAAATTTTATTAAGGTCAGAGAAATCCACATACATTCGCCATTTACCGTTCGATTTTTTGACCATGACGACGTTAGAAAGCCAGGTTGCATAAGGTATTTCTCTGATAAAGCCAGCGTCGAGCAGTTTTCGCACTTCTTCTTGAATTGTTTTTGCTTCTCGGGACCGACGACTCTCTTTTTCTGGGAGACAGGTTTTGCATTTGTATTTATAGCAAGCTTATGGCAAATAAAACTTGGATCAATACCTGGTATGTCCGAGGCCGTCCAAGCGAATAAGTCGGCATTAGCTGCTAACAGGTCGGTGAGTCTCTTAATTTTTTTCTGGAGGCATAGTGGATCCTACCTGAATTGTTTGACTTTGATTTGATCCGACCTGGAAAGGTTTTAGGTCCCCTTGTGGTTCGGGGCGTTGTGCAGTTGTTGGCTCTCTGTTATCGAGCTCTTGAATATGGATTTGAGTACTTACCTTACTTTGGTTTGTTACCAGACTGGTCGGGGGTTGAGAATAGTCTATGGCAAGACTAATATTATAACACGTTCTGCCCAAAAACTGGTCTCCCCGGGCTTGGCCGACCTTTCTTGATGCAGCCAGGAATTTAAGCAAAAGGTGCTTGGTTGAAACTATGACTTCTAAGGAGTTAAGGGAAGGTCGGCCAAGGATTAAATTATACGCAGACGGACACTCTACTACTAAGAATCTGACCGTTGTATTGGCGAGGTCAGGGTATTCCCCTATGGTGACCTGTAGGGTAATAGTTCATTTGACTTCGACCTGGGTTCCTGAGTATCCTACAAGAGCCCCGGGATAGTACTCTAGATCGGATTTTGGGATACCAAGCTTCTGAAATGTTTGGTAAAAAAGAATGTCCGCCGAACTTCCTTGGTCGATTAATACTTTACGAATCTCGTAATTCGCCACGTAACAAGTTATGACTACCGGGTCATCATGATCTCAGTCAATGCTAGCGTAGTCATTATCCGAGAAAGAGATAACCGTGATATTCTTATTTTTTCGGGAGACACTAGTGGTATGGAGAACTTCTTTTTTGTATTTAGCTGCAGCCCGCTCATGCCTCTTTCTAGAAGATTTTGATACCCCCCTTCTGCAAATCCTCCTGCAATGGTATTTATTGTTCCTGCGGCGTTGTGCCTTGGATCCTCGAGGGGAGGGGGTTGTCGGCGAACCGGAGATCGGGTTCTATGCCTGGTCGACCTTACAGTCGAATTTCTTTGAGGAGACCTTAATGGGTATTGGTTATCCCTGCTTCACTGCTTTGGGGCCGTGGTTGGGTGTTCAGCTCGGAATTTCTATAGGTATCCTCTTCGGAGCAGGTCTTCAATGAGGTTACGAAAATGTCGACAATCGTTCGTATCATGGCCCCGACCTTGGTGGAAAGCACAATACTTTTCTTTGTCTGCCCCTACGTCGCCTTTTGGCTGTGGAAGCTGGGCTAGTTTGGTCTGACATATCTCCTCGAGTATCCGAGCTTTCGATTGATTCAGAGGGGTAAATGACTTAAAGCGGGGACGGACGGGGGATTTGTCTTTCCGATCTGTCTTCCGGTAGTCCAAAGACTTTTTGTTTTTCTTATTTTTGTCTGACTCTCCTGAAACTTCTTCTGAGTTTATGTGCTTGGAAGTCATGGTCAGGAGTTCCGGCAGGTTTTTGGGAGGGTCAAGAGTTAATTATTCATGAAGACGACTAGGCCGGAGCCCGGCCTGGATGGCATGCATTGCTACTGAATCGGTTAGGTCCCGAATTTGCAAAGAGAGCTTGGTGTAACGATTCATGTAGTCTTTCAAGGATTCTGATTCCCCTTGCTTGAGGGTAGCCAAAATAGCGGAAGAACGTTGATGGGTTATACTGGTAGAAAAATGGGCTATCAAGAGTTCAGACATTTGATTGAAGCTAGAGATGCTATTTGAAAGGAGATTTGAGAACCATTGGAGGGCTGCCAGACGTAAGGTAGTGGGAAAAGCCCGACACATAACCTCATTTGCTGACCCGCTTAGGAGCATGATAGAGTTAAAGTTTTCTAAATGCTCTCTAGGATCGGAGGAGCCATCAAAAAGTTCGAGCTGGGGTAATCGGAAACCAACTGGTACTGGGTAATCTATGATAGGCTAGATGAACGGATGTCGGCCTACTTTTTTATGTTTTTCGGGGCTAGCCTGAAAGAGCCCAGGGGAGCCTTCAAGGTAGGAAAGACTGTCCCTACGCGGATGAAGTGAGGTTTCGGGGCCGCTCCGGTGTACCCTTGGCCGACTACTTGCAAAATTTGACCCGCTGCCTAATATCTCGGCAGAAGGTCGGTAGAGCGGGGTATCTTCGGTTTGCTCGTTCTTGGAAGAATCCTGCTTTCTCCTGAAGTCAGCGATTTCGGCCTTATTTTCAACTCTTTCACGCTTGAGGGTTTGGATTTCTTGTAGAAGGCATTGCAAGGTATCGCCTATTTGTTCAGGGTGGAGTTCTTCGAGAGGAGTTTCGCAAATTGTCTCCAAGTTGCCTGTAGGCTGCTTGTCCCTGGGGGTGTGGTTGGGCTCTCCCTGACAAGAGGAGGCGGAATGCCAGGGGTAGGTGGGGCGTTTGTGCCCATAGTGTTGGACTCAGGATTAGCCAATGAGATTTGTAGGTGTTGGGAGAAAACTTCGTTTCTCACAGACGGCGCCAAATGACGATGCCTGAGCTGAGGGTAGGAGTACGTCACTCGAATTTGGGGAAGAGCATCGAGTCCTTGAGGTCGGACTGCATCGAGGTCGGTTCGCTTCTGAGGTCGGGTCGCTTCTAAGGTCGGTTGTCCGAGGTTACCTGAAATACAAGCCGGTGTTTTATTTCTAGTCTCCGAAGGTCAAGTTAGTATGGTTCGAGCTTGACTATATAAATTTCCAGAGTAAAATGTCTGAATCCCTACCTTTGAATGACAGGGGCTATTTATAGGAAAACAAACCTGGATGTTGGAAGTTTACCCAGGACGAGCTGTCGGGTCGCCCGTAATAACTGGTGGGTGACCCGGTGTCTTTAGCTGTTTTATTAGGCCAGTGTTTTATTGGGCCATCTTTCCTTTAGGCCAAGTTTATTTGGGCTCTGGGACAGGCCCACCACAGAATGCAAAGCTTTTGTAGTGACACAATTTTATCTCGTCAAGTTGAATGGTGCTATATACTCCAATGTCTCTTATCAAATGAAGCTTCGGTCACGCAGTTAATGTGAAGGCTTGTCAACAAACATCAAAAATGGTTTTCGTCAATTGGAAGAATTAGAAGAACTAAATCCTAGCTCAGTGCAATACCTCCCAAAGAGGATGCTACCCAGAAGAATTAAAAGAACCAAAGGTCCATAGCTAACAAAATATACTTTTATCCACTTAGGTCATGTTTGGTATGCCGCATAAGGACCGGATTGGATAGTATAACTAATCCAATTCACCTTATCCTGTGTTTGGAACATACAATGTATTGGATATACTATCCAACTAGATT
>QAOA01005870.1:156101-180526 GCA_003255065.1 Cercis canadensis
AGGAAACTGTCCAGTCCTCGATACAGTGAACTATAAGAAAAATATCCGAGTTAGAAACATTTAGAAACAGGGATGAACTGAAACAGGGTCCCGGGGCAGATATTGTGACTCACCAGGAAACTGTCTAGTCCCAGATAAAGTAAACCATAAAAAAAATATCCGAGTCAGAAATAGGGATGAACCAAAACAGGGCCCTGGGTCAGATATAGTGACTCACCAGGAAACTATCCAGCCCCAGATACAGTGAACCAGAAGAAAAATATCCGAGTTAGAAACAGGGATGAACCGAAAAAGGGTCCCGGGGCAAATATAGTGACTCACCAGGAATCTGTCCAGTCCTAGATACAGTGAATTATAAGAAAAATATCCGAGTTAGAAACATTTAGAAACAGGGATGAACCGAAACAGGGTCCCGGGGCAGATATAGTGACTCACCAGGAAACTGTCCAGCCCCAGATACAATGAACCAGAAGAACAATATTCGAGTTAGAAACGAGGATGATCCGAAACAGGGTCCCAGAGCAGATATAGTGACTCACCAGGAAACTATCCAGCCCCAGATATAGTGAACCATAAGAAAAATATCCGAGTCAGATATAGGGATGAACCGAAACAGGACCCTGGGCCAGATATAGTGACTCATCAGGAAACTATCAAGCCCCAGATACAGTGTACCAGAAGAAAAATATCCGAGTTAGAAACAGGGATGAACCGAAAGAGGGTCCAGAGGCAGATATAGTGACTCACCAAGAAACTATCCAGCCCCAGATAAAATGAACCATAAGAAAAATATTCGAGTTAGAAACAGGGATGAACCGAAAACGGGTTCCGGGGCATATACATTGACTCACTAGGAATCTGTCCAGTCCTAGATACAGTGAATTATAAGAAAAATATTCGAGTTAGAAACATTTAGAAACATGGATGAACCGAAACATGGTCCCGGGGCTGATATAGTGACTCACCAGGAAACTGTCCAGTCCTCGATACAGTGAACTACAAGAAAAATATCCGAGATAGAAACATTTAGAAACAGGGATGAACTGAAACAGGGTCCCGGCGCAGATATAGTGACTCATCAGGAAACTGTCTAGTCCAGATAAAGTAAACCATAAAAAAAATGTCCGAGTCAGAAATAGGGATGAACCAAAACAGGGCCCTGGGTCAGATATAGTGACTCACCAGGAAACTATCCAGCCCCAGATACAGTGAACCATAAGAAAAATATCCGAGTTAGAAACAGGGATGAACCGAAAACGGGTCCTTGGGTGGATATAGTGACTCACCAGGAAACTATGCAGCCCCAGATACAGTGAACCAGAAGAAAAATATCCGAGTTAAAAACAGGGATGGACCGAAAACGGGTCCCGAGCCAAATATAGTGACTCACCAGGAATCTGTCTAGTCCTAGATACAGTGAATTATAAGAAAAATATCCGAGTTAGAAACATTTAGAAACGGGGATGAATCGAAACATGGTCCCGGGGCTGATATAGTGACTCACCAGGAAACTGTCCAGTCCTTGATACAGTGAACTATAAGAAAAATATCCGAGTTAGAAACATTTAGAAACAGGGATGAACTGAAACAGGGTCCCGGCGCAGATATAGTGACTCATCAGGAAACTGTCTAGTCCAGATAAAGTAAACCATAAAAAAAATGTCCGAGTCAGAAATAGGGATGAACCAAAACAGGGCCCTGGGTCAGATATAGTGACTCACCAGGAAACTATCCAGCCCCAGATACAGTGAACCAGAAGAAAAATATCCGAGTTAGAAACAGGGATGAACCGAAAACGGGTCCCGGGGCAAAAATAGTGACTCACCAGGAATCTGTCCAGTCCTAGATACAGTGAATTATAAGAAAAATATTCGAGTTAGAAATATTTAGAAACAGGGATGAACCGAAACATGGTCCCGGGACTGATATAGTGACTCACCAGGAAACTTTCCAGTCCTCGATACAGTGAACTATAAGAAAAATATCCGAGTTAGAAACATTTAGAAACAGGGTCCCGGGACAGATATAGTGACTCACCAGGAACCTGTCTAGTCCCAGATAAAGTAAACCATAAAAAAAAATCCGAGTCAGAAATAGGGATGAAACAAAACAGGACCCTGGGTCAGATATAGTGACTCACCAGGAAACTATCCAGCCCCATATACAGTGAACCAGAAGAAAAATATCCGAGTTAGAAACAGGGATGAACCGAAAACGGGTTCCGGGGCATATACATTGACTCACTAGGAATCTGTCCAGTCCTAGATACAGTGAATTATAAGAAAAATATTCGAGTTAGAAACATTTAGAAACAGGGATGAACCGAAACATGGTCCCGGGGCTGATATAGTGACTCACCAGGAAACTGTCCAGTTCTCGATACAGTGAACTATAAGAAAAATATCCGTGTTAGAAACTTAAGAAACAGGGATGAACAGAAACAGGGTCCCGGGGCAGATATAGTGACTCACCACGAAACTATCCAGCCCCAGATACTGCGAACCAGAAGAAAAATATCCGAGTTAGAAACAGGGATGAACCGAAAACGGGTCCCGGGGCAAATATAGTGACTCACCAGGAATCTGTCCAGTCCTAGATACAGTGAATTATAAGAAAAATATCCGAGTTAAAACAGGGATGAACCGAAACAGGGTCCCGGGGCGGATATAGTGACTCACCAAGAAACTTTCCAGCCCCAGATAAAATGAACTATAAGAAAAATATCCGAGTTAGAAACAGGGATGAACCAAAACAGGGCCCTGGGTCAGATATAGTGACTCACCACGAAACTATCCAGCCCCAGATACAGTGAACCAGAAAAAAAATATCCGAGTTAGAAACAGGGATGAACCGAAAACGGGTCCCGGGGCAAATATAGTGATTCACCAGGAAACTGTCTAGTCCCAGATAAAGTAAACCATAAAAAAAATATCCGAGTCAGAAATAGGGATGAACCAAAACAGGGCCCTGGGTCAGATATAGTGACTCACCAGGAAACTATCCAACCCCAGATACAGTGAACCAGATGAAAAATATCCGAGTTAGAAACAGGGATGAACCGAAAACGGGTCCCGGGGCAAATATAGTGACTCACCAGGAATCTGTCCAGTCCTAGATACAGTGAATTATAAGAAAAATATCCAAGTTAGAAACATTTAGAAACAAGGATGAACCGAAACCGGGCCCTGCGCCCGATATAGTGACTCAACAGAAAACTATCCAGCCCAAGATAAAGTGAACCAGAAGAAAAATATCTGAGATAGAAAAAGGGATGAACCGAAACAGGGTCCCGGGGCAGATATAGTGACTCACCAGGAAACTGTCTAGTCCCAGATAAAGTAAACCATAAAAAAAATATCCGAGCCAGAAATAGAGATGAACCGAAACAGGGATCTGGGTCAGATATAGTGACTCACCAGGAAACTATCCAGCGCCAGATACAGTGAACCAGAAGAAAAATATCCGAGTTAAAAACAGGGATGAACCGAAAACGGGTCTCGGGCCAAATATAGTGACTCACCAGGCATCTGTCTAGTCCTAGATACAGTGAATTATAAGAAAAATATCCGAGTTAGAAACATTTAGAAATGGGGATGAACCGAAACAGGGTCCCGGAGAAGATATAGTGACTCACTAGGAAACTGTCCAGACCCAGATAAAATGAACCGTAAGAAAAATATCTGAGTCAAATATAGGGATGAACCGAAATAGGACCCTGGGCCAGATATAGTGACTCATCAGGAGACTATCGAGCCCCAGATACAGTGTACCAGAAGAAAAATATCCGAGTTAGAAGCAGGGATGAACCGAAACAGGGTCCCGGGGCAGATATAGTGACTCACCAGGAAACTGTCCAGCCCCAGATAAAATGAACCATAAGAAAAATATCCGAGTTAGAAACAGGGATGAACCGAAAACGGGTTTCGGCGCATATACATTGACTCACGAGGAATCTGTCCAGTCCTAGATACAGTGAATTATAAGAAAAATATTCGAGTTAGAAACATTTAGAAACAGGGATGAACCGAAACATGGTCCCGGGGCTGATATAGTGACTTACCAGGAAACTGTCCAGTCCTCGATACTGTGCACTATAAGAAAAATATTCGAGTTAGAAACATTTAGAAACGGGGATGAACCGAAACAGGGTCCCGGAGCAGATATAGTGACTCACCAAGAAACTGTCCAGTGTTAGATAAAGTCAACCATAAGAAAAATATTAGAGTCAGATATAGGGATGAACCGAAACAGGGCCCTTGGCCAGATATAGTGACTCACCAGGAAACTATCCAGCCCTAGATACAGTGAACCAGAAGAAAAATATTCGAGTTAGAAACAGGGATGAACCGAAACAGGGTCCCGGGGCAGATATAGTGACTCACCAGGAAACTGTCCAGCCCCAGATAAAATGAACCGTAAGAAAAATATCCGAGTTAGAAACAGGGATGAACCGAAAATGGGTTCTGGGCATATACATTGACTCACTAGGAATCTATCCAGTCCTAGATACAGTGAATTATAAGAAAAATATTCGAGTTAGAAACATTTAAAAACAGGGATGAACCGAAACATGGTCCCGGGGCTGATATAGTGACTCACCAGGAAACTGTCCAGTCCTCGATACAGTGAACTATAAGAAAAATATCCGAGTTAGAAACATTTAGAAACAGGGATGAACCGAAACATGGTCCCGGGGCAGATATAGTGACTCACCAGGAAACTATCAAGCCCCAGATGTAGTGACTCAACAGAAAGCTGTCTAGCCCTAGATACAGTGAACCAAAAGAAAAATATCTGAGTCAAAAACAGTTAGAAACAGTGATGTATCGAAAGCGGGTCCCGGGGCAGATATAGTGACTCGTCAAGAATCTGTCCAGTCCTCGATACAGTGTACCAGATATAATGACTCATCAGGAAACTATCAAGCCCCAGATACAGTGTACCAGAAGAAAAATATCTGAGTTAGAAACAGGGATGAACCGAAACAGGGTCCCGAGACAGATATAGTGACTCACCAGGAAACTGTCCAGCATCAGATAAAATGAACCATAAGAAAAATATCCGAGTTAGAAAAAGGGATGAACCGAAAACGGGTTCCGGGGCATATACATTGACTCACCGGGAATCTGTCCAGTCCTAGATACAGTGAATTATAAGAAAAATATTCGAGTTAGAAACATTTAGAAACAGGGATGAACCGAAACATGGTCCCGGGGCTGATATAGTGTCACCAGGAAACTGTCCAGTCCTCGATACTGTGCACTATAAGAAAAATATTCGAGTTAGAAACATTTAGAAACGGGGATGAACCGAAACAGGGTCCCGGAGCAGATATAGTGACTCACCAGGAAACTATCCAGCCCCAGATACAGTGAACCAGAAGAAAAATATCCGAGTTAGAAACAGGGATGAACCAAAAATGGGTTCCGGGGCATATACATTGACTCACTAGGAATCTGTCCAGCCGTAGATACAGTGAATTATATGAAAAATATTCGAGTTAGAAACATTTAGAAATAGGGATGAACAGAAACATGGTCCCGGGGCTGATATAGTGACCTACCAAGAAACTGTCCAATCCTCGATACTGTGCACTATAAGAAAAATATTCGAGTTAGAAACATTTAGAAACGGGGATGTACCGAAACAGGGTCCCGGAGCAGATATAGTGACTCACTAGGAAACTGTCCAGTCTCAGATAAAGTCAACCATAAGAAAAATATCCGAGTCAGATATAGGGATGAACCGAAACAAGGCCCTGGGCCAGATATAGTGACTCACCAGGAAACTATCCAGCCCCAGATACAGTGAACCAGAAGAAAAATATCCGAGTAAGAAACAGGGATGAACCGAAAACGGGTTCCGAGGCATATACATTGACTCACTAGGAATCTGTCCAGTCCTAGATACAGTGAATTATAAGAAAAATATTCGAGTTAGAAACATTTAGAAACAGGGATGAACCGAAACATGGTCCCGGCGCTGATATAGTGACCCACCAAGAAACTGTCCAGTCCTCGATGCAGTGCACTATAAGAAAAATATTCGACTTAGAAACATTTAGAAACGGGGATGAACCGAAACATGGTCCCGGAGCAGATATAGTGACTCACCAGGAAACTGTCCAGTCTCAGATAAAGTCAACCATAAGAAAAATATCCTAGTCAGATATAGGGATAAACCGAAACAGGGCCCTCGGCCAGATATAGTGACTCACCAGGAAACTATCCAGCCCTAGATACAGTGAACCAGAAGAAAAATATCCGAGTTAGAAACAGGGATGAACCGAAACAGGGTCCCGACGCAGATATAGTGACTTACCAGGAAACTATCCAGCCCCAGAAAAAGTGAACCATAAGAAAAATATCCGAGTTAGAAACAGTGATGAACCGAAAACGGGTTCCGGGGCATATACATTGACTCACGAGGAATCTGTCCAGTCCTAGATACAGTGAATTATAAGAAAAATATTCGAGTTAGAAACATTTAGAAACAGGGATAAACCGAAACATGGTCCCGGGGCTGATATAGTGACTCACCAGGAAACTGTCTAGTCCTCAATACAGTGAACTATAAGAGAAATATCCGAGTCAGAAACATTTAGAAACAGGGATGAACTGAAACAGGGTCCCGGGGCAGATATAGTGACTCACCAGGAAACTGTCTAGTCCCAGATAAAGTCAACCATAAGAAAAATATCCGAGTCAGATATAGGGATGAACCGAAACAGGGCCCTCGGCCAGATATAGTGACTCACCAGGAAACTATCCAGCCCCAGATACAGTGAACCAGAAGAAAAATATCCGAGTTAGAAACAGGGATGAACCGAAAACGGGTCCCGGGGAAAATATAGTGACTCACCAGGATTCTGTCCAGTCCTAGATCCAGTGAATTATAAGAAAAATATCCGAGTTAGAAACATTTAGAAACAGGGATGAACCGAAACATGGTCCCGGGGCTGATATAGTGACTCACCAGGAAACTGTCCAGTCCTCGATACAGTGCACTATAAGAAAAATATTCGAGTTAGAAACATTTAGAAACGGGGATGAACCGAAACAGGGTCCCGGAGCAGATATAGTGACTCACCAGGAAACTGTCCAGTCTCAGATAAAGTCAACCATAAGAAAAATATCCGAGTCAGATATAGGGATGAACCGAAACAGGGCCCTCGGCCAGATATAGTGACTCACCAGGAAACTATCCAGCCCCAGATACAGTGAACATGAAGAAAAATATCCGCGTTAGAAACAGGGATGAACCGAAACAGGGTCCCGGGGCAGATATAGTGACCCACCAGGAAACTGTCCAGCCCCATATACAATGAACCAGAAGAAAAATATTCAAGTTAGAAACAGGGATGAACCGAAACAGGGTCCCGGGGCAGATATAGTGACTCACCAGGAAACTGTCCATCCCCAGATACAGTGAACCATAAAAAAAATATCCGAGTTAGAAACAGGGATAAACCGAAAACGGGTCCTGTGGTAGATATAGTGACTCACCAGGAATCTGTCCAGTCCTAGATACAGTGAATTATAAGAAATATATTCAAGTTAGAAACAATTAGAAACAGGGATGAACCGAAACAGGGTCTCGGGGCAGATATAGTGACTCACCAGAAAACTATCCAGCCCCAGATATAGTGAACTAAAAGCAAAATATCCGAGTTAGAAACAGGGATGAACCGAAACAGGGTCCCGGGGCAGATATAGTGACTCACCAGAAAACTGTCCAGCCCCAGATACAGTGAACCAGAAGAAAAATATCCGAGTTAGAAATAGGGATGAACGGAAACAGGGTCCCGGGGCAGATATAGTGGCTCACTAGGAAACTATCCAGCCCCGGATAAAATGAACCATAAGAAAAATATCCGAGTTAGAAACAGGGATGAACCGAAAACGGGTTCCGGGGCATATACATTGACTCACTAGGAATCTGTCCAGTCCTAGATACAGTGAATTATAAAAAAAATATTCGAGTTAGAAACATTTAGAAACAGGGATGAACCGAAACATGGTCCCGGGGCTGATATAGTGACTCACCAGGAAACTGTCCAGTCCTCGATACAGTGAACTATAAGAAAAATATCCGAGTTAGAAACATTTAGAAACAGGGATTAACTGAAACAGGGTCCCGGGGCAGATATAGTGACTCACTAGGAAACTGTCTAGTCCCAGATAAAGTAAACCATAAAAAAAATATCCGAGTCAGAAATAGGGATGAACCAAAACCGGGCCCTGGGTCAGATATAGTGACTCACCAGGAAACTATCCAGCCCCAGATACAGTGAACCAGAAGAAAAATATCCGAGTTAGAAACAGCGATGAACCGAAAACGGGTCCTGGGGCAAACATAACGACTCACCAGGAATCTGTCCAGTCCTAGATACAGTGAATTATAAGAAAAATATCCGAGTTAGAAACATTTAGAAACAAGGATGAACCGAAATAGGGACCTGCGCCAGATATAGTGACTCAGCAGAAAACTGTCCAGCCCAACATACAGTGAACCAGAAGAAAAATATCTGAGTTAGAAAAAGGGATGAACCGAAACAGGGTCCCGGGGCAGATATAGTGACTCACCAGGAAACTATCTAGTCCCAGATAAAGTAAACCATAAAAAAAATATCCGAGCCAGAAATAGAGATGAACCGAAACAAGGATCTGGGTCAGATATAGTGACTCACCAGGAAACTATCAAGCCTCAGATACAGTGTACCAGAAGAAAAATATCCGAGTTAGAAACAAGGATGAACCGAAACAGGGTCCCGGGACAGATATAGTGACTCACCAGGAAAATATCCAGCCCCAGATAAAATGAACCATAAGAAAAATATCCGAGTTAGAAACTGGGTAAACCGAAAACGGGTCCCGGGGCAAATATAGTGACTCACCAGGAATCTGTCCAGTCCTCGATACAGTGAACTATAAGAAAAATATCCGAGTTAGAAACATTTAGAAACAGGGATGAACTGAAACATGGTCCTGGGGCTGATATAGTGACTCACCAGGAAACTGTCCAGTCCTCGATACAGTGAACTGTAAGAAAAATATCCGAGTTAGAAAAATTTAGAAACAGGGATGAACTGAAACAGGGTCCCGGGGCAGATATAGTGACTCACCAGGAAACTGTCTAGTCCCAGATAAAGTAAACCAGAAAAAAAATATCCGAGTCAGAAATAGGGATGAACCAAAACGGGGCCCTGGGTCAGATATAGTGACTCAGCAGGAAACTATCCAGCCCCAGATACAGTGAACCAGAAGAAAAATATCCGAGTTAGAAACAGCGATGAACCGAAAACGGGTCCCGGGGCAAACATAACGACTCACCAGGAATCTGTCCAGTCCTAGATACAGTGAATTATAAGAAAAATATTCGAGTTAGAAACATTTAGAAACAGGGATGAACCGAAACATGGTCCCGGGGCTGATATAGTGACTCACCAGGAAACTGTCCAGTCCTCGATACAGGGAGCTATAAGAAAAAAATCCGAGTTAGAAACAGGGAAGTATCGAAAGCGGGTCCCGGGGTAGATATAGTGACTTGCCAAGAATCTGTCCAGTCCTCGATATAGTGCACTATAAGAAAAATATCCGAGTTAGAAACATTTAGAAACGGGGATGAACCAAAACAGGGTCCCGGGGCAGATATAGTGACTCACCAGGAAACTGTCTAGTCCCAAATAAAGTAAACCATAAAAAAAATATCCGAGTCAGATATAGGGATTAACCGAAACAGGACCCTGGGCCAAATATAGTGACTCATCAGGAAACTATCAAGCCCCAGATACAGTGTACCAGAAGAAAAATATCCGAGTTAGAAACAGGGATGAACCGAAACAGGGTCCCGGGGCAGATAAAGTGACTCACCAGGAAACTGTCCAGCCCCAGATAAAATGAACCATAAGAAAAATATCCGAGTGAGAAACAGGGATGAACCGAAAACGGGTTCCGGGGCATATACATTGACTCACCAGGAATCTGTCCAGTCTTAGATTTAGTGAATTATAAGAAAAATATTCGAGTTAGAAACATTTAGAAACAGGGATGAACCGAAACATGGTCCCGGGGATGATATAGTGACTCACCAGGAAACTGTCTAGTCCTCGATACTGTGCACTATAAGAAAAATATTCGAGTTAGAAACATTTAGAAACGGGGATGAACCGAAACAGGGTCCCGGAGCACATATAGTGACTCACCAGGAAACTGTCCAGTCTTAGATAAAGTCAACCATAAGAAAAATATCCGAGTCAGATATAGGGATGAACCGAAACAGGGCCCTTGGCCAGATATAGTGACTCACCAGGAAACTATCCAGCCCCAGATACAGTGAACCAGAAGAAAAATATCCGAGTTAGAAACAGGGATGAACCGAAACAGGGTCCCGGGGCAGATATAGTGACTTACCAGGAAACTGTCCAGCCCCAGATAAAATGAACCATAAGAAAAAAAATCCGAGTTAGAAACAGGGCTGAACCGAAAACGGGTCCCGGGGTAGATATAGTGACTCACCAGGAGTCTGTCCAGTCCTAGATACAGTGAATTATAAGAAAAATATTCGAGTTAAAACAATTAGAAACAGGGATGAACCGAAACAGGGTCCCGGGGTAGATATAATGAGTCACCAGGAAACTGTCCAATCCTCGATACAGTGACCTATAAGAAAAATATCCGAGTTAGAAACATTTAGAAACAGGGATGAACCGAAACTGGGTTCCGGGGCAGATATGGTGACTCACCAGGAAACTGTCTAGTCCCAGATAAAGTGAACTAAAAGAAAAATATCCAAGTAAGAAACAGGGATTAACAGAAACAGGGTCCCGGGGTAGATATAGTGACTCACCAGAAAACTGTCTAGCACTAGATACAGTGAACCAAAAGAAAAATATCTGAGTCAAAAACAGTTAGAAACAGGGATGTATCGAAAGCGGGTCCCGGGGCAGATATAGTGACTTGCCAAGAATCTGTCCAGTCCTCGATACAGTGCACTATAAGAAAAATATCCGAGTTAGAAACATTTAGAAACGGGGATGAACCGAAACAGGGTCCCGGAGCAGATATATTGACTCACTAGGAAACTGTCCAGTCCCAGATAAAGTGAACCATAAGAAAAATATCCGAGTCAGATATAGGGATTAACCGAAACAGGACCCTGGGCCAGATATAGTGACTCATCAGGAAACTATCAAGCCCCAGATACAGTGTACCAGAAGAAAAATATCCGAGTTAGAAACAGGGATGAACCGAAACAGGGTCCCGGGGCAGATATAGTGACTCACCAGGAAACTGTCCAGCCCCAGATAAAATGAACCATAAGAAAAATATCCGAGTTAGAAACAGGGATGAACCGAAAACGGGTTCCGGGGCATATACATTGACTCACCAGGAATCTGTCCAGTCCTAGATTCAGTGAATTATAAGAAAAATATTCGAGTTAGAAACATTTAGAAACAGGGATGAACCGAAACAGGGTCCCGGGGCTGATATAGTGACTCACCAGGAAACTGTCCAGTCCCAGATAAAGTGAACCATAAGAAAAATATCCGAGTCAGAAATAGGGACGAACCGAAACAGGGCCCTGGGCCAGATATAGTGACTCACCAGGAAACTATGCAGCCCCAGATACAGTGAACCATAAGAAAAATATCCGAGTTAGAAACAGGGATGAACCGAAACAGGGTCCCGGGGCAGATATAGTGACTCACCAGGAAACTGTCCAGTCCCAGATAAAGTGAACCATAAGAAAAATATCCGAGTCAGAAATAGGGACGAACCGAAACAGGGCCCTGGGCCAGATATAGTGACTCAGTAGGAAACTAAGAAGCCCTAGATACAGTGAACCATAAGAAAAATATCCGAGTTAGAAACAGAGATGAACCGAAACAGGGTCCCGGGGCAGATATAGTGACTCACCAGGAAACTATCCGGCCCCAGATATAGTGAACTAAAAGAAAAATATCCAAGTAAGAAACAGTTAGAAACAGGGATTAACAGAAACAGGGTCCCGGGGTAGATATAGTGACTCACCAAAAAACTGTCTAGCCCTAGATACAGTGAACCAAAAGAAAAATATCTGAGTCAAAAACAGTTAGAAACAGGGATGTATCGAAAGCGGGTCCCGGGGCAGATATAGTGACTCGCCAAGAATCTGTCCAGTCCTCGATACAGTGCACTATAAGAAAAATATCCGAGTTAGAAACATTTAGAAACGGGGACGAACCAAAACAGGGTCCCGGAGCAGATATAGTGACTCACCAGGAAACTATCCAGTCCCAGATAAAGTGAACCATAAGAAAAATATCCGAGTCAGATATAGGGATGAACCGAAACAGGACCCTAGGCCAGATATAGTGACTCATCAGGAAACTGTCCAGTCCCATATAAAGTGAACAATAAGAAAAATATCCGAGTCAGAAACTGGGATGAACCGTAACAGGGCTCTGGGCCAGATATAGTGACTCACCAGGAAACTATCCATCCCCAGATACAGTGAACCAGAAGTAAAATATCTGAGTTAGACACAGGTATGAACCGAAACAGGGCCCTGGGCCAGAGATAGTGACTCAACAGGAAACTAACCAGTCCAAGATACAGTGAACCAGAAGAAAAATATCTGAGTTAGAAACAGGGATGAACCGAAACAGGACCCTGGGCCAGAAATAGTGACTCACTAGGAAACTATCCAGCCCCAGATACAGTGAACGAAAAGAAAAATATTCGAGTTAGAAACAGGGGTGAACCGAAACAGGGTCCCGGGGCAGATATAGTGACTCACCAGGAAACTGTCTAGTCCCAGATAAAGTGAACTAAAAGAAAAATATCCAAGTAAGAAACAGTTAGAAACAGGGATTAACAGAAACAGGGTCCCGGGGTAGATATAGTGACTCACCAGAAAACTGTCTAGCCCCAGATGCAGTGAACCAAAAGAAAAATATCTGAGTCAAAAACAGTTAGAAACAGGGATGTATCGAAAGCGGGTCCCGGGGCAGATATAGTAACTTGCCAAGAATCTGTCCAGTTCTCGATACAGTGCACTATAAGAAAAATATCCGAGTTAGAAACATTTAGAAACGGGGATGAACCGAAACAGGGTCCCGGAGCAGATATATTGACTCAGTAGGAAACTGTCCAGTCCCAGATAAAGTGAACCATAAGAAAAATATCCGAGTCAGATATAGGGATTAACCGAAACAGGACCCTGGGCCAGATATAGTGACTCATCAGGAAACTATCAAGCCCCAGATACAGTGTACCAGAAGAAAAATATCCGAGTTAGAAACAGGGATGAACCGAAACAGGGTCCCGGGGCAGATATAGTGACTCACCAGGAAACTGTCCAGCCCCAGATAAAATGAACCATAAGAAAAATATCCGAGTTAGAAACAGGGATGAACCGAAAACGGGTTCCGGGGCATATACATTGACTCAACAGGAATCTGTCCAGTCTTAGATTCAGTGAATTATAAGAAAAATATTCGAGTTAGAAACATTTAGAAACAGGGATGAACCGAAACATGGTCCCGGGGCTGATATAGTGACTCACCAGGAAACTGTCTAGTCCTCGATACAGTGAACTATAAGAAAAATATCTGAGTTAGATACATTTAGAAACCGGGATGAACCGAAACAGGGTCCCGGGGCAGATATAGTGACTCACCAGGAAACTGTCTATTCCCAGATAAAGAAAACCATAAAAAAAATATCCGAGTCAGAAATAAGGATGAACCAAAACAGGGCCCTGGGTCAGATATAGTGACTCAACAGAAAACTATCCAGGCCCAGATACAGTGAACCAGAAGAAAAATATCCGAGTTAGAAACAGGGATGAACCGAAAACGGGTCCCGGGGCAAATATAGTGACTTACCAGGAATCTGTCCAATCCTAGATATAGTGAATTATAAGAAAAATATACGAGTTAGAAACTTTTAGAAACAAGGATGAACCGAAACAGGGCCCTGCGCCAGATATAGTGACTCAACAGAAAACTATCCAGTCCAAGATACAGTGAACCAGAAAAAAAATATCTGAGTTAGAAACAGAGATGAAACGAAACAGGGTCCCGGGGCAAATATAGTGACTCACCAGGAAACTGTCTAGTCCCATATAAAGTGAACAATAAGAAAAATATCAGAGTCAGAAACATAGAAGAACCGAAACAGGGCCCTGGGCCAGATATAGTGACTCACCAGGAAACTATCCAGCCCCAGATACAGTGAACCAGAAGAAAAATATTCGAGTTAGAAACAGGGATGAACCGAAACAGGGTCCCGGGGCAGATATAGTGACTCACCAGGAAACTGTCCAGCCCCAGATAAAGTGAACCATAAGAAAAATATCCGAGTTAGAAACAGGGCTGAACCGAAAACGGGTCCCGGGGTAGATATAGTGACTCACCAGGAATCTGTCCAGTCCTATATACAGTGAATTATAAGAAAAATATTCGAGTTAAAACAATTAGAAACAGGGATGAACCGAAACAGGGTCCCGGGGTAGATATAATGAGTCACCAGGAAACTGTCCAGTCCTCCATACAGTGACCTATAAGAAAAATATCCGAGTTAGAAACATTTAGAAACAGGGATGAACCGAAACAGGGTCCCAGGGCAGATATAGTGACTCACCAGGAAACTGTCTAGTCCAAGATAAAGTAAACCATAAAAAAAATATCCGAGTCAGAAATAGAGATGAACCGAAACAGGGCCCAGGGTCAGATATAGTGACTCACCAGGAAACTATCCAGCCCCAGATACAGTGAACAAGAAGAAAAATATCCGAGTTAAAAACAGGGATGAACCGAAAACGGTTCCCGGGGCAAATATAGTGACTCACCAGGAATCTGTCCAGTCGTAGATACAGTGAATTATAAGAAAAATATCCGAGTTAGAAACATTTAGAAACAGGGATGAACCGAAACAGGGCCCTGAGCCAGATATAGTGACTCAACAGAAAACTATCCATCCCAAGATACAGTGAACCAGAAGAAAAATATCTGAGTTAGACACAGGTATGAACCAAAACAGGTCCTTGGGCCAGAGATAGTGACTCAACAGGAAACTATCCAGTCCAAGATACATTGAACCCGAAGAAAAATATCTGAGTTAGAAATAGGGACGAACCGAAACAGGGCCCTGGGCCAGATATAGTGACTCACTAGGAAACTATCCAGCCCCAGATACAGTGAACCAGAAGAAAAATATTCGAGTTAGAAACAGGGATGAACTGAAACAGGGTCCCGGGGCAGATATAGTGACTCACCAGGACACTGTCCAGCCCCAGATAAAATGAATCATAAGAAAAATATCCGAGTTAGAAACAGGGATGAACCGAAAACAGGTTCCGGGGCATACACATTGACTCACCAGGAATCTGTCTAGTCCTAGATACAGTGAATTATAAATAAAATATTCGAGTTAGAAACATTTTGAAACAGGGATGAACCGAAACATGGTCCCGGGGCTGATATAGTGACCCACCAGGAAACTGTCCAGTCCTCGATACAGTGAACTATAAGAACAATATCCGAGTTAGAAACATTTAGAAACAGGGATGAACCGAAACAGGGTCCCGGGGCAGATATAGTGTCTCACCAGGAAACTGTCTAGTCCCAAATACAGTAAACCATAAAAAAAATATCCGAGTCAGAAATAGAGATGAACCGAAACAGGGCCCTAGGTCAGATATAGTGACTCACCAGGAAACTATCCAGCCCCAGATACAGTGAACAAGAAGAAAAATATCCGAGTTAAAAACAGGGATGAACCGAAAACGGGTCCCGGGGCAAATATAGTGACTCACCAGGAATCTTTCCAGTCGTAGATACAGTGAATTATAAGAAAAATATCCGAGTTAGAAACATTTAGAAACAGGGATGAACCGAAACAGGGTCTCGGGGCAGATATAGTGTCTCACCAGGAAACTGTCTAGTCCCAAATAAAGTAAACCATAAAAAAAATATCCGAGTCAGAAATAGAGATGAACCGAAACAGGGCCCTAGGTCAGATATAGTGACTCACCAGGAAACTATCCAGCCCCAGATACAGTGAACAAGAAGAAAAATATCCGAGTTAAAAACAGGGATGAACCGAAAACGGGTCCCGGGGCAAATATAGTGACTCACCAGGAATCTGTCCAGTCGTAGATACAGTGAATTATAAGAAAAATATCCGAGTTAGAAACATTTAGAAACAGGGATGAACCGAAACAGGTCCCTGAGCCAGATATAGTGACTCAACAGAAAACTATCCAGCCCAAGATACAGTGAACCAGAAGAAAAATATCTGAGTTAAACACATGTATGAACCGAAACAGGGCCCTGGGCCATAGATAGTGACTCAACAGAAAACTATCCAGCCCAAGATACAGTGAACCAGAAGAAAAATATCTGAGTTAGAAACAGGGATGAACCGAAAAAGGGTCCCGGGGCAGATATAGTGACTCACCAGGAAACTGTCCAGTCCCGTATAAAGTGAACAATAAGAAAAATATCTAAGTCAGAAACAGAGATGAACCGAAACAGGGTCCCGGGGCAGATATAGTGACTCACCTGGAAACTGTCCAGCCCCAGATACAGTGAACCATAAGAAAAATATCCGAGTTAGAAACAGGGCTGAACCGAAAACGGGTCCCGGGGTAGATATAGTGACTCACCAAAAAATCTGTCCAGTCCTAGATACAGTGAATTATAAGAAAAATATTCGAGTTAAAACAATTAGAAACAGGGATGAACCGAAACAGGGTCCCGGGGTAGATATAATGACTCACCAGGAAACTGTCCAATCCTCGATACAGTGACCTATAAGAAAAATATCTGAGTTAGAAATATATAGAAACAGGGATGAACCGAAACAGGGTTCCGGGGCAGTTATAATGACTCACCAGGAAACTGTCCAGTCCCAGATAAAGTGAACCATAAGAAAAATATCCGAGTCAGAAAGAGGGACGAACCGAAACAGGGCCCTGGTCTAGATATAGTGACTCACCAGGAAACTATCCAGCCCCAGATATAGCGAACTAAAAGAAAAATATCCAAGTAAGAAACAGTTAGAAACAGGGATTAACAGAAACAGGGTCCCGGGGTAGATATAGTGACTCACCAGAAAACTGTCTAGCCCTAGATACAGTGAACTAAAAGAAAAATATCTTAGTCAAAAACAGTTAGAAACAGGGATGTATCGAAAGCGGGTCCCGGGGCAGATATAGTGACTCGCCAGGAATCTGTCCAGTCCTCTATACAGTGCACTATAAGAAAAATATCCGAGTTAGAAACATTTAGAAACGGGGATGAACCAAAACAGGGTCCCGGAGCAGATATAGTGACTCACCAGGAAACTGTCCAGTCCCAGATAAAGTGAACCATAAGAAAAATATCCGAGTCAGATATAGGGATGAACCGAAACAGGACCCTGGGCCAGATATAGTGACTCATCAGGAAACTATCAAGCCTCAGATACAGTGTACCAAAAGAAAAATATCCGAGTTAAAAACAGGGATGAACCGAAACAGGGTCCCGGGGCAGATATAGTGACTCACCAGGAAACTGTCCAGCCACAGATAAAATGAACCATAAGAAAAATATCCGAGTTAGAAACTGGAATGAACCGAAAACGGGTTCCGGGGCATATACTTTGACTCACTAGGAATCTGTCCAGTCCTAGATACAGTGAATTATAAGAAAAATATTCGAGTTAGAAACATTTAGAAACAGGGATGAATCGAAACATGGTCCCGGGGCTGATATAGTGACTCAGCAGGAAACTGTCCTATCCTCGATACAGTGAACTATAAGAAAAATATCCAAGTTAGAAACATTTAGAAACAGGGATGAACTGAAACAGGGTCCCGGGGCAGATATAGTAACTCACCAGGAAACTGTCTAGTCCTAGATAAAGTAAACCATAAAAAAAATATCCGAGTCCGAAATAGGGATGAACCAAAACAGGGTCCTGGGTAAAATATAGTGACTCACCAGGAAACTATCCAGCCCCAGATACAGTGAACCAGAAGAAAAACATCCGAGTTAAAAACAGGGATGAACCGAAAACGGGTCCCGGGGCAAATATAGTGACTCACCAGGAATCTGTCCAGTCCTAGATACAGTGAATTATAAGAAAAATATCCGAGTTAGAAACATTTAGAAACAAGGATGAACTGAAACAGGGCCCTGCGCCAGATATAGTGACTCAACAGAAAACTATCCAGCCCAAGATACAGTGAACCAGAAGAAAAATATCTGAGTTAGAAAAAGGGATGAACCGAAACAAGGTCCCGGGGCAGATATAGTGACTCACCAGGAAACTGTCTAGTCCCAGATAAAGTAAACCATAAAAAAATATCCGAGCCAGAAATAGAGATGAACCGAAACAGGGACCTGGGCCAGATATAGTGACTCACCAGGAAACTTTCCAACCCCAGATACAGTGAACCATAAGAAAAATATCCGAGTTAGAAACAGGGATGAACCGAAAACGGGTCCTGGGGTAGATATAGTGACTCACCAGGAATCTGTCCAGTCCTAGATACAGTGAATTATAAGAAAAATATTCGAGTTAGAAACAATTAGAAATAGGGATGAACCGAAACAGGGTCCCGGAGTAGATATAGTGACTCACCAGGAAACTGTCCAGTCCTCGATACAGTGCACTATATGAAAAATATTCGAGTTAGAAACATTTAGAAACGGGGATGAACCGAAACAGGGTCCCGGAGCACATATAGTGACTCACCAGGATACTAACCAGTCTCAGATAAAGTCAACCATAAGAAAAATATCCGAGTCAGATATAGGGATGAACCGAAACAGGGCCCTGGGCCAGATATAGTGACTCAGTAGGAAACTATCCAGCCCCAGATACAGTAAACCAGAAGAAAAATATCCGAGTTAGAAACAGGGATGAACCAAAAATGGGTTCCGGGGCATATACATTGACTCAATAGGAATCTGTCTAGTCCTAGATACAGTGAATTATAAGAAAAATATTCGAGTTAGAAACATTTAGAAACAGGGATGAACCGAAACATGGTCCCGGGGCTGATATAGTGACTCACCAGGAAACTGTCCAGTCCTCGATACAGTGAACTATAAGAAAAATATCCGAGTTAGAAACATTTAGAAACAGGGATGAATTGAAACAAGGTCGCGGGGCAGATATAGTGACTCACCAGGAAACTGTCTAGTCCCAGATAAAGTAAACCGTAAAAAAAATATCCGAGTCAGAAATAGGGATGAACCAAAACAGGGCCCTGGGTCAGATATAGTGACTCACCAGGAAACTATCCAGCCCCAGATACAGTGAACCAGAAGAAAAATATCCGAGTTAGAAACAGGGATGAACCGAAAATGGGTCCCGGGGCAAATATAGTGACTCACCAGGAATCTGTCCAGTCCTAGATACAGTGAATTATAAGAAAAATATCCGAGTTAGAAACATTTAGAAACAAGGATGAACCGAAACCGGGCCCTGCGCCAGATATAGTGACTCAACAGAAAACTATCCAGCCCAAGATAAAGTGAACCAGAAGAAAAATATCTGAGTTAGAAAAAGCGATGAACCGAAACAGTGTCCCAGGGCAGATATAGTGACTCACTAGGAAACTGTCTAGTCCCAGATAAAGTAAACCATAAAAAAAATATCCGAGCCAGAAATAGAGATGAACCGAAACAGGGATCTGGGTCAGATATAGTGACTCACCAGGAAACTATCCAGCCCCAGATACTGTGAACCAGAAGAAAAATATCCGACTTAAAAACAGGGATGAACCGAAAACGGGTTCCGGGGCATATACATTGACTTACCAGGAATCTGTCCAGTCCTAGATACAGTGAATTATAAGAAAAATATTCAAGTTAGAAACATTTAGAAACAGGGATGAACTGAAACATGGTCCCGGGCCTGATATAGTGACTCACCAGGAAACTGTCCAGTCCTCGATACACTGCACTATAAGAAAAATATTCGAGTTAGAAACATTTAGAAACGGGGATGAACCGAAACAGGATCCCGGAGCAGATATAGTGACTCACCAGGAATCTAACCAGTCTCAGATAAAGTCAACTATAAGAAAAATATCCGAGTCAGATATAGGGATGAACCGAAACAGGGCCCCGGGCCAGATATAGTGACTCACCAGGAATCTATCCAGCCCCAGATACAGTGAACCAGAAGAAAAATATCCGAGTTAAAAATAGGGATGAACCGAAACAGGGTCCCGGGGCAGATATAGTGACTCACCAGGAAACTGTCCAACCCCTGATACAATGAACCAGAAGAAAAATATTCGAGTTAGAAACAGGGATGAACCGAAACAGGGTCCCAGGGCAGATATAGTGACTCACCAGGAAACTGTCTAGCCCCAGATACAGTGAACCATAAGAAAAATATCCGAGTTAGAAACGGGGATGAAACGAAAACGGGTCCTGGGGTAGATATAGTGACTCACCAGGAATCTGTCCAGTCCTAGATACAGTGAATTATAAGAAAAATATTCGAGTTAGAAACAATTAGAAACAGGGATGAACCGAAACAGGGTCCCGGAGTAGATATAGTGACTCACCAGGAAACTGTCCAGTCCTCGATACAGTGAACTATAAGAAAAATATCCGAGTTAGAAACATTTAGAAACAGGGATGAACTGAAACAGGGTCCTGGGGCAGATATAGTGACTAACCAGGAAACTGTCTAGTCCTAGATAAAGTAAACCATAAAAAAAATATCCGAGTCAGAAATAGGGATGAACCAAAACAAGGCCCTGGGTAAAATATAGTGACTCACCAGGAAACTATCCAGCCCCAGATACAGTGAACCAGAAGAAAAACATCCGAGTTAGAAACAGGGATGAACCGAAAACGGGTGCCGGGGCAAATATAGTGACTCACCAGGAATCTGTCCAGTCCTAGATACAGTGAATTATAAGAAAAATATCCGAGTTAGAAACATTTAGAAACAAGGATGAACCGAAACAGGTCCCTGCGCCAGATATAGTGACTCAACAGAAAACTATCCAGCCCAAGATACAGTGAACCAGAAGAAAAATATCTGAGTTAGAAAAAGGGATGAACCGAAACAGGGTCCCGGGGCAGATATAGTGACTCACCAGGAAACTGTCTAGTCCCAGATAAAGTAAACCATAAAAAAAATATCCGAGCCAGAAATAGAGATGAACCGAAACAGGGACCTAGGCCAGATATAGTGACTCACCAGGAAAATTTCCAGCCCCAGATACAGTGAACCATAAGAAAAATATCCGAGTTAAAGGAAAATGTCCATCCCCAGATACAGTGAACCATAAGAAAAATATCTTAGTAAGAAACAGTTAGAAACAGAGATGAACCGAAACAGGGTCCCGGGGCAGAAATAGTGACTCACAAGGAAACTGTCTAGCCCCAGATACAGTAAACCATAAGAAAAATATCCGAGTTAGAAATAGTTAGAAACAGGGATGAACCGAAAATGGGTCCCGGGGCAGATATAGTGACTCACAAGAAATCTGTCCAGTCTGAGATACAGTGAACTATAAGAAAAATGTCCGTGTTAGAAACATTTAGAAACAGGGATGAACCGAAACATGGTCCCGGGGCTGATATAGTGACTCACCAGGAAACTGTCAAGTCCTCGATACTGTGCACTATAAGAAAAATATTCGAGTTAGAAACAAGTGACTCACCAGGAAACTGTCCAGTCCTCGATACAGTGCACTATATGAAAAATATTCGAGTTAGAAACATTTAGAAACGGGGATGAACCGAAACAGGGTCCCGGAGCACATATAGTGACTCACCAGGATACTAACCANGTCTCAGATAAAGTCAACCATAAGAAAAATATCCGAGTCAGATATAGGGATGAACCGAAACAGGGCCCTGGGCCAGATATAGTGACTCAGTAGGAAACTATCCAGCCCCAGATACAGTAAACCAGAAGAAAAATATCCGAGTTAGAAACAGGGATGAACCAAAAATGGGTTCCGGGGCATATACATTGACTCAATAGG
This sequence comes from Cercis canadensis, assembly GCA_003255065.1. NCBI lineage: Eukaryota > Viridiplantae > Streptophyta > Magnoliopsida > Fabales > Fabaceae > Cercis > Cercis canadensis. The sequence goes on from QAOA01005870.1 coordinate 178,095, forward strand.
AATCTGTCTAGTCCTAGATACAGTGAATTATAAGAAAAATATTCGAGTTAGAAACAAACAGGGATGAACCGAAAACGGGTTTCGGGACATATACATTGACTTACCAGGAATCTGTCCAGTCCTAGATACAGTGAATTATAAGAAAAATATTCAAGTTAGAAACATTTAGAAACAGGGATGAACCGAAACATGGTCCCGGGGCTGATATAGTGACTCACCAGGAAACTGTCCAGCCCCAGATAAAATGAACCATAAGAAAAATATCCGAGTTAGAAACTAGAATGAACCGAAAACGGGTTCCGGGGCATATACATTGACTCACTAGGAATCTGTCCAGTCCTAGATACAGTGAATTATAAGAAAAATATTCGAGTTAGAAACCGGGATGAACCAAAACAGGGTCCCGGGGCAGATATAGTGACTCACCAGGAAACTGTCCAGCCACAGATAAAATGAACCATAAGAAAAATATCCGAGTTAGAAACTGGAATGAACCGAAAACGGGTTCCGGGGCATATACATTGACTCACTAGGAATCTGTCCAGTCCTAGATACAGTGAATTATAAGAAAAATATTCGAGTTAGAAACATTTAGAAACAGGGATGAACCGAAACATGGTCCCGGGGCTGATATAGTGACTCACCAGGAAATTGTCCAGTTCTTGATACAGTGAAATATAAGAAAAATATCCGAGTTAGAAACATTTAGAAACAGGGATGTATCGAAAGCAGGTCCCGGGGCAGATATAGTGACTCACCAGGAAACTGTCCAGTCCTCGATACTGTGCACTATAAGAAAAATATTCGAGTTAGAAACATTTAGAAACGGGGATGAACCGAAACACGGTCTCGGAGCAGATATAGTGACTCACCAGGAAACTGTCCAGTCTCAGATAAAGTCAACCATAAGAAAAATATCCGAGTCAGATATAGGGATGAACCGAAACAGGGCCCTGGGCCAGATATAGTGACTCACCAGGAAACTATCCAGCCCCAGATACAGTGAACCAGAAGAAAAATATCCGAGTTAGAAACAGGGATGAACCGAAACAGGGTCCCGGGGCAGATATAGTGACTCACCAGCAAACTGTCCAGCCCCAGATACAATGAACCATAAGAAAAATATCCGAGTTAGAAACAGGGATGAACCGAAAACGGGTCCTGGGGTAGATATAGTGACTCACCAGGATTCTGTCCAGTCCTAGATACAGTGAATTATAAGAAAAATAGTCGAGTTAGAAACAATTAGAAATAGGGATGAACCGAAACAGGGTCCCGGGGTAGATATAGTGACTCACCAGGAAACTGTCCAGTCCTCGATACAGTGAACTATAAGAAAAATATCCGAGTTACAAACATTTAGAAACAGGGATGAACCGAAACAGGGTCCCGGGGCAGATATAGTGACTCACCAGGAAACTGTCCAGCCCCAGATAAAATGAACCATAAGAAAAATATCCGAGTTAGAAACAGGGATGAACCGAAAACGGGTTCCGGGGCATATACATTGACTCACCAGGAATCTGTCCAGTCCTAGATACAGTGAATTATAAGAAAAATATTCGAGTTAGAAACATTTAGAAACAGGGATGAACCGAAACATGGTCCCGTGGCTGATATAGTGACTCACCAGGAAACTGTCCAGTCTTCGATACTGTGCACTATAAGAAAAATATTCGAGTTAGAAACATTTAGAAACGAGGATGAACCGAAACAGGGTCCCGAAGCAGATATAGTGACTCACCAGGAAACTGTCCAGTCTCAGATAAAGTCAACCATAAGAAAAATATCCGAGTCAGAAATAGGGATGAACCAAAACAGGGCCTTGGGTCAGATATAGTGACTCACCAGGAAACTATCCAGCCCCAGATACAGTGAACCAGAAGAAAAATATCCGAGTTAGAAATAGGGATGAACCGAAAACGGGTCCCGGGGCAAACATAGTGACTCACCAGGAATTTGTCCAGTCCTAGATACAGTGAATTATAAGAAAAATATATGAGTTAGAAACATTTTGAAACAAGGATGAACCGAAACAGGGCCCTGCGCCAGATATAGTGAGTCAACAGAAAACTATCCAGCCCAAGATAAAGTGAACCAGAAGAAAAATATCTGAGTTAGAAAAAGGGATGAACCGAAGCAGGGCCCTGGGCCAGATATAGTGACTCACCAGGAAACTATCCAGCCCCAGATACAGTGAACCAGAAGAAAAATATCCGAGTTAGAAACAGGGATTAACCGAAACAGGGTCCCGGGGCAGATATAGTGACTTACCAGGGAACTGTCCAGCCCCAGATAAAATAAACCATAAGAAAAATATCCGAGTTAGAAACAGGGATGAACCGAAAACGGGTTCCGGGGCATATACATTGACTCACCAGGAATCTGTTGACGGGTGCCGAACCGTACAAAATTAAACTACTAATTGCAAC